>NQII01002962.1:0-67194 GCA_002778355.1 Clitarchus hookeri
AAGGCAGTTCCACCAACAGTACACTGCATCTGGAAAGGGAAGCTTCAGTAAAAAAAGATGCTCAACTTCCACTGTGTTTTTCGAACAAAGTTTGTTGTTTTTGTCCCAAACTTCATCCTGCTGAGATAACAATCTACCAACTTGATGACATTGACAAGGGTCAAAGTCTCAGGGGGATGGAATGGAGGGACTGTTTTCACAGCCGCCCCAATCAACAGAAGGTCTTTCCACTCTCTTGTATTCCATGAGCANGATGGAATGGAGGGACTGTTTTCACAGCCGCCCCAATCAACAGAAGGTCTTTCCACTCTCTTGTATTCCATGAGCAAGACGTTATACCTGACTCACAGTTGGAGTGTGTGTTAAATAAAGAGCAGGTATGGTGTGTGTATCAAGTTAATCCATCGGTGGTGTTCTGAGTAGGAAGAGGGACAGTGGAAACAACCGCCTGTGCATCAGGCACGTTACTTCATCTTGCTCATACAAATGGGCACGAGTGGAAAGACTGGTGCCCATGTGTGACAANTGTGCATCAGGCACGTTACTTCATCTTGCTCATACAAATGGGCACGAGTGGAAAGACTGGTGCCCATGTGTGACAAGCTGCACCCACCCACACAGCAAACCAGATGTTGATGCCTGGATGGAAATCAATTCAGCATGCATCAACTTTTTATTTTAGTCCTTTGAAAAACTATCCATACAAGTCGTAACAATTTCAGTTTTAACTTAGGTTTACATTCAAGTTTATTTATTATGTATTTCAGTCATAAAATGCCTTCTCACAGGTTATCAAGATTATAAAGTACTCTACGTATATACATTTTGTATATTATGACATGCCACAGACGACGTTGCTATCCTGATCTAGCCTTGCAACAGCTGCGGCCCCTCCCAAGAAGAGTATTACGCTGTATTTGCAGTGATGCCAAGGATTGCATGCGGGCCGCAGACTGGTTGACAACCCGTTTCACACCTCGAAGCGTACCAACCCCTCCAGCCACTGGTTGTAGAGGGGAATGCAGTCCAGTCGCATGTTTGCGAGCAGAACGCTGTGGGGATCGCAACATTGAAGCTCTCACTTCCTCAATGTTCTCAGGTGATCTGATTGGCCGAGGGACTCCAGTTCTTCATCTTGTCGTACTTGCGGTTTGTCAAAACGTAGCGACCCATGTAACAATTGATTTCTGGTCCGGGACAGGGCTCAACGGGGCTACATTGAAGTGATTTCGGAAGGCGCGCTGCGCTGCGATAACAGAACATCCGTTCAAAAAGTACGCCTCTACGGCAAACGCACGCTCCTCACTGTTCCAACGTATGCTGGCGACTGACCGAGGAGGCGAACAAACTTTAGGACCACGCCTACCTGATGAGACCACTCCCACTCCGCTACGCCCCNTGGGAAATTGTTAACAGCACTGATAACAAATAATGTTGGTGCTGATATATTTTTCAAGTTTTAATACCAAATTTCAATGAAAGATTCATTGGAAAATTTGTTAGCAAGAAAGACTGGCATGTCTAGTCATTACATTATATTTACCTAAAATGTACATATGTTTATGTTGGCCCGAGTGCCTTTTGGTATGAATATTGGAGTGAAGCGGAAAGTGATAATATAACTGGGATTTGTGATATGTCAATAGTGACACTTAAATTTTTTATATGACTAATTTTTACGTATTGTACTTTTTTGATAGTTAAATACAGAACCCCTAACTATTTTAATTATGGTTCATTTCATATAAGAAGGCCACATTCTGACAGTCAGTGAGTGGCAACGTAACATATTCAAAACAAACAACGCGCCATTTGCAAAATCCTGTATCAGCTGATGCACGAACGAACAGAAATTAATATTACGTTGGCTATTCTGAGAGCAGTGCCGACGCACATCAGACAAGCGGAAAATACGCGGATAAGAAAGAGTTTGTATATTAATTAATACATTTTATTTTACGTGGTCATGAAACAGCAGTTTTTAGTTTTAGAAACGAAACTTCGTGATAAAATAGTAATGTATAGGTGTTCAAAATGAGATGCACAATAAAACAATCCGTATCCAAATGTAAGGAAAAAATCGAAACCTTTTTCAAGTTTCCAGACTCTCCAACCACGTGCTGCCATCTTGTGAGGGACAGGCACGCCATATTGCAAACCATGTGTTACAACATGCCCTTCCATGGTATCTGTTATCCATATCCCGACCTACACCCAGAAACATATTACGGTTTTGTTGTTTAGAATAACGTATTTACGCGCGTATACAAATGGTTTTATTTTCCCGCGAGCTCTGTATAATTTTTAAAGTAACATATATTTCATGTACGATTTGGACTGCAAGTAATTTATATTCGGCCGGTAATNCAGAAACATATTACGGTTTTGTTGTTTAGAATAACGTATTTACGCGCGTATACAAATGGTTTTATTTTCCCGCGAGCTCTGTATAATTTTTAAAGTAACATATATTTCATGTACGATTTGGACTGCAAGTAATTTATATTCGGCCGGTAATTGTTCGTCTACGTAAATTATACGCCATATTGTTCTCTCGAAACCCATCTCCTTGTCTCCGTATAAAGTGAGACACGTGTGAATAGTTTTTAAGCAATTCTAACATTATTCCAAGTCACATATTTCCAACTCGAATATATTATCTATAACGTCCAAAGTGTGATAATAGGTACAACAGACCGTCTCGCAAATGTTAACCCAAATTCACTATCTCGGATAAATTAAAAAAGAGTTAGCAAATATTTAAATATTTGCAACATTTTATATTTTTACTTTTATAACCTACTTATTTTTTTAGGCAGATGTTAGTCTCAAAATATCTTAAAATTCGTTTAGCATTACAGAACAATGAGAAGTGGATTAGCTGATAGCGTGTTGATAAAAAAATACAGCCCGACTTGACGGACCAGCTGATGGCGGAAGGATACGTAGTCAGATGTAAACAGTGGCGCTACTTTCGCCGAGCTGTCAAAAAGTGGTCTTATATGGTACAGAATATACCAGGCATCACCCGCCTACAATAATACATTTAACAGAAGTATTGTAATATGTAGCTTAGGGTTGTTAAAGATATTTCTGATGTCAATTTAAGGGCTTTTCAAGTAATATGGACCACTCCTGCGTGGTCTGGCCTGGCCACTGTCATCACGTCATTGGCCCACAGTCGCTGCACCAGTGCAGACCACGGAATACGCACGTCGTGTGTCCCGATGCGTGTCCGCATCATCCACTTGGGAACGGGTCATGACCCGATACCGAGTGCCTGTGGTGTCCCTAAAGATATCTGTGTGATTAGGATACGAATCAAGTCTTAGAATGTGTAGTAAATAGCATTATAATTTATCGCCCACTGGCAAATGTTCATGAAATTTGCCCTTAGGGGATTGCGAAGTAATCGCAGAATATATGCATGCCATGTGCATATTTAATGAGGTGTAGAGTAGCAAGGCTAGGGTATTTGAAGTGTTCTATATAATTTTCCGAGTGCAATTGTGTGCCTAATCAAGCCAATTAGTGATGTGGGAAATAATTAGTCTTGCTTTCAACCTGACCGTTCCAATCGTAGTGTGCCCCAAAACTTAACAGACCTAAATTTCCCACGTGCTCTGCAAGGCACCACATAATCATGTTTTGTATTTAAATTAGTGCTTAATTAAGAACTCTTATTCTTGGCCTTTTTGTACAGTAACGGCTGCTGGTAGACCTTGTGAGTCAGGTCCGCTTTAATTTGCATTGTATACATGTAACTGTGTGCACTATTCGGCAATATAATTTACTTGAGTTAACCGAAGTTCTAATTAGTGTTGTATTTCGGGTCCTGGCCCTATCCAGGAAGTCATCAATGCTTCAAAGAGGCATCCTTCATTCATAAGGCAAAAGGTAATAATACCCCGGCTATATATTACGTTTTCCTGTAAATTTGTACCGTGTGTGTCAGGGGATACAGCCACGTGGTCGTTCGGCCTACGATCCTGAGAACTGTGACTTTGTGCTCACCCAGTGAGCTGGCGCCATTCTATTCGAAATAGGAATATTGTGTAATATTCTGACTTTTCTTAACATAGTCGCCAGACAAAGTCCTTATTACTATCCCCGACCTCTCAGGAAACGTTACAAGGACAGTGAACTTCGATCTCAAGGACTATATTAGCCAAACAATCCAGTAAAAAAAATTTATTTTTAATATAACGTCACACATTTTAGATGCACAAGTGAACAAATTCCTAAAACTTAAAGAAAAGAAACACCTTCAAAAAAAGACTGAAAAACTTGACTGGGATTTGAAAACTACAAGTAATTTACCGTTCCTAGATCACTACTTAATGCAAATGATTTTTCACTATTAGGCTAGGATTTGTAAGTGAATTAATGAGGTCTTGAAAGTCAATGAGGGTGATTGAGGTGAGTATGGAGCAGCACGGGAATGAAAGAGCGGGAGAAACAGGAGATGCCCGAGAAAACTCGCTGACCAGCAGTACCATCCGGCACAATTCCCACATGTAAAAATCTGGGAGTGACCTGACAAGGAATCGAACCTGGTTCGCGTAGGTGGGAGGAGAGTAGTCTAACCACTACACCACCATGGCCCCAGTAGCTGCAAGGAATTTACATAAATATTTTTGTTGTAATATGTTCTATTCCACAATGTTTTCCTGATTCACATGGGATCAACAAAATAACCTGCTTGGGTGCTACATCTTGAATTAATAATGGGTGGTGGGCAGTATACACATTTTAAATTGTTTCAAAATTCTGTTCATCATTCTAAATTCTTGGCTTATTTCTGCCTAGAGCAACAGGCTATGGTGGTGTAATTTGCCAGTGTTGTTTTGCTAAACTACATGTTCACTAAATAATGCAGCACTGCATAAAAGTGTTGTGTTTGTCCCTCACAGTCGTCTGGCATATTTATGGAAATCAGCAAAAACTGATGCACAGCTCACAGGGATGGAAAGTAACATTAGTAAGGTCATAATTGTGTACAAAAATTACACTTTCCTGATATAATTTTCTGCACAATTTACATATGAAAACCTTGATTGAATTACAGACACAAAAGATTAATTAATTTGGCATGTGTAATTTTGTAATTTGGTTAAAATAAAAAATTATCACACATTAGTCCTGAAAGAATGATTCTGAGTTAATACTGCATTCCAAGCAATTCTGTTGTACAGAGGGCCAACAAATTTTCTTTTTAGGTAGTTTACAAGTTCCTCATTAGCCTTTCTGCATTAAAATTTCCCCAATATGTATCCACAGTCCTTACTACAGAGCTCTCAAGATGTAAAAAAAAAAATATATGCACATAAGTGAAGAAGGGGGGAGGGGGCCACGCTGCTCCTCTTAATTAAAAGGACCATGTTATCAAATTTTGTAAAAGTATATTTAACTACTGAATGTAATTTACACAATATGAAAGTAAAAATAAAATATTATTAATGGTGAAATTTTACATTTGCTACAAGAGCAGCGGCGAAACTCCCAGAACTCTTTTCGTTGCCTGAATCAGAATTTATTTAATTATTGTTATAAGAAGTTTCCCTAGTGCTCACAGTGTGTTTACAACAGTGGTCGGATAGCCTCAAGGCATCCACCCGGAATACCCAGAGAACACCCCCATTCACTACTGGGGGCCACAGTGGCTGAACGGTTAGTCTGCTCGCCTCCCACCAAGGCAAACCAGGTTCAATCCCCGGCCAAGTCACCAGATTTTCGCATGTGGGACGATGCCGCTGGTCGGCATGTTTTCTCTGGAATCTCCCATTTCCCCCACCCTTTCATTCCAACGCTACTCNAGCGTTTACAACACTGGTCGGATAGCCTCAAGGCATCCACCCGGAATACCCCGAGAACACCCCCATTCACTACTGGGGGCCACAGTGGCTGAGCGGTTAGTCTGCTCGCCTCCCACCAAGGCGAACCAGGTTCAATTCCCGGCCGGGTCACCGGATTTTCGCATGTGGGACGATGCCGCTGGTCGGCATGTTTTCTCTGGAATCTCCCATTTCCCCCACCCTTTCATTCCAACGCTACTCCATAATCACCTCAATCACCCTCATTGGCTCTCAAGACCTCGCTGTTAAGAGTGTCCCAAATCTTTTCACTCTTCACTCACCCCCACTGACTGCTACATGCACTACACAAGACTCCTACATAATCATACCATCCATGCTTGATGAGAGTAGAAGTTACAAAAATTGTTTCACAGCAGCCTAATGATGAATAGTGGGTGATCTAACTCAAAATTAACTTTTTTTATGCTTCTCAGGGCTCTCAAAACAATTTTTTTATCACAATGCCACCACTTTAAAACTTTACAAATATATAAAATTTGTGTACAAACATAGATTACATTATTTTCTCTTAGTAATTATCTGATGTTACATTCCTATTCCAGAATTTACAATTTCCCCCTTCTGATTAAAATATGGATAAAATTTACAATTCTGTACGAAAAACCCTTGACTAACAATACAAGATTAATACTGAGAACATATAACAAAATATGAATGCCAATTTACAAATCACAAAGCAAAAAATAAAATTACATTTTTAAGCAAGTACTTCATTTTTTTGTGACACCCCAACTATAACTTCCTTTCTAAATTCCTACATTCCCTAAGTTTTATGATCGCTGCAATCAGGTAACAAACTTGGATAACCCAGCATGTTCAAAAATACCACTACCGTAAATTAACAAATATCTGCATGCTACATAATATCGGCAGATAAACTTAGGCAATGGCACATATACAATAACTGCATGGATAGGCCTCCTCTAGGAAAAATTTTGTTTAGTATTTTGCAACATTTTTCAACCATGGTAACTTGAATTAATTTCAAAGATTATCTTACTAGTTTTATTCTTAACTTCTGTAACAGCAACTCAAAAAGCGCACATTTGACGTTTACAAGAGATGATATTAAATTAAAATTAGTATTCCTGACTAGAAACTTCTCTAGGTCACTAAAGATTGGTGCCCTACACCCTAAACCAGCAGTTCCCAATCTGGGGTACGCATGGAGGTATGTGGCGGACCAGTTGGGGGTTCATGAAAATAATATTGGTAATGGTAAAAAATACCAAAAATAATGGATTTAAAATTTTAAAACTAACACAAAGTTATAGAGTTTTGATTTATGAGAAACTTATGTGAAAGTCCAAAAGTCTACTTGCAAAATGAAGAAAAAATATGGAATAGGGATAGGCCTAGTAATTGATTGATAATTGGTTGGTGATTAACCCTGCCCACCACCATCATATTGCACAATTTCACATGTATCCTCACCCTCTTTGCCAAAACAGTCACTGCGCATCGCACACTCTTCTCTCTCCCCCCTTTGTCTTTTGTTGTACTTTTCAATTTTAGAAATTTACTATCCCAAGTTGTCTCAGAGCTTCCAGTTTCAACATTTTCATTTAAAATATGATTGAAAGTAGGCCATCATTTTAGTGTTCGATTGGGAGTCCAGTAACATGTATTAATAGGCTTAGCTTCATTCATTTTTTACAAGTGCTTAATTTGAAGTTTGTTTTGAACGACTTTCTGTTGATATTGTTTTGTGTTTCGAAATGGATGGATTCGTGGTTAAAAACTGGAACTCTCTCAAGAGTTGCAACTAGCATTGAAATTCAACCTGCTGATTCAGCAGCTGCAAGTACTTCAAAGCAGTCTGGTGATTTACAAGCGCAAGGAGGCCAGGGTGCAGGGACTGATAGGCCTGGCCTGCTAAGAGATAAAATTAACACTATTAAAAAAACTGAAAACATCAGTGCTACTTCAAAAAGAAAATATTCTGATGAATACCTGAGTTATGGATCTTCATTCACAGGAGATGAATACTGTCCATAACCACTGTGTGTTGTTTGTGGAGAGATATTGCCTATTGGTAGCATGAAACCATGTTAATTAATGCATAATTTACAGACAAAACATTTCATTTAAAACAAAAACATATTAATTTTTTCCAGCAGCTATCAAACAACCCTAATCAAACTTCTAGTGTGTTATCTGAAAGGTAATATAGTTGAAGCATAGTTAAGAATTAAGTTATTGTATTGCTAAAAGCTGTAAAAATCGTACAATAACTAAAACTTTGATATCTCTTTGTATTAAAGATGCTGTTCAATGTGAATAACATGTCTGAATAATTAACAATATTCNATTGGTAGCATGAAACCATGTTAATTAATGCATAATTTACAGACAAAACATTTCATTTAAAACAAAAACATATTATTTTTTTCCAGCAGCTAACAAACAACCCTAATCAAACTTCTAGTGTGTTATCTGAAAGGTAATATAGTTGAAGCATAGTTAAGAATCAAGTTATTGTATTGCTAAAAGCTGTAAAAATCGTACAATCACTAAAACTTTGATATCTCTTTGTATTAAAGATGCTGTTCAATGTGAATAACATGTCTGAATAATTAACAATATTCCTTCCTCAAACAATACAATTTCTCTGAGAACTAAGGACATGTCAGACATTAAATTTACAGTAATTGAAAGAATAAAAATAAAAGTCCCTTCTTTTCATTACAGGTGGATGAAAGCACTGATGTATCCAATCTGTCAATTTTGCTTGTTATCGCAAGATATTTAAATATTAACATGCTTGAAAAATCTTTTACTGTTGTTACCCTCTCATTGAAAGATGCACAGGCAAGGACACATTTGATGTCAGGGTTATTTCTGTGAAAAAGAAATGTGTTTGCACAGATGGTGGAAAATCCATGTCTGGCTGTTATACAGGCTTACGCAGTTGCAGGCTTACGTGGTCGCGTCAAAGAAGTCACGCTCCATATAGCTTGGAGCCATTGCTGTATTCACAGACAAATCCTAGCAACCAAACCTCTTCCACATTCAATCAGCCTGTGTGAAAGTTGTTAAAGGCCAGTTCAACAAACTCCAGACTATTAAAATCTTTGCATGAAAAGATGAACAGCCTACATACTACGTTACTTTTGCACACAGAAGTGAGGTGGCTTTTGTGAGGAAAAGTAATCACAAGATTATTTGAATTGAGACATTTAGTTCAAGTTTTTAAGACTACCATTTTCAGCTGAGCTCTAAGTTTCATGAAAGTGAATGGCCTCAACAGCTTGGGTAGTTATCTGATATTTTATNCTCAACAGCTTGGGTAGTTATCTGATATTTTATCAGAAATACATAAACTTAACTTAGGATTACAGAACAGTTCCATAAATATATTTAAGGTGTCAGACAAAATTGAGTCTATGATCAAGAAATTGGATTGTTAGGAATCTTGTATCGAAAAAGATCAGTGTAAAGTTTTTGAGACACTTCACAGTTTCCTATCTGAGAATGAGCTGAAATTGACAAAGAAGTAAAAAATACTACCTATAATAGCTCACTTAAAAGAACTTATAGTGTATTTCTGACAGTATATTCCAGTGTAAAATAGTGAAGATAACTGGATTTCAAATCCATTCAATAAGTTGTTCTTTCAAGAAGACGAAAAATTATCAGTTTCCGACATAAAAAAATTAATTAAACTTTTGACTGATTTTTTTTTTAAATATGATTTCAAANGAATTGAGACATTTAGTTCAAGTTTTTAAGACTACCATTTTCAGCTGAGCTCTAAGTTTCATGAAAGTGAATGGCTTCAACAGCTTGGGTAGTTATCTGATATTTTATCAGAAATACATAAACTTAACTTAGGATTACAGAACAGTTCCATAAACATATTTAAGGTGTCAGACAAAATTGAGTCTATGATCAAGAAATTGGATTGTTAGGAATCTTGCATCGAAAAAGACCAGTGTAAAGTTTTTGAGACACTTCACAGTTTCCTATCTGAGAATGAGCTGAAATTGACAAAGAAGTAAAAAATACTACCTATAATAGCTCACTTAAAAGAACTTATAGTGTATTTCTGACAGTATATTCCAGTGTAAAATAATGAAGATAACTGGATTTCAAATCCATTCAATAAGTTGTTCTTTCAAGAAGCCNTATTTCTGACAGTATATTCCAGTGTAAAATAATGAAGATAACTGGATTTCAAATCCATTCAATAAGTTGTTCTTTCAAGAAGCCGAAAAATTATCAGTTTCCGACATAAAAAAATTAATTAAACTTTTGACTGATTTTTTTTTTAAATATGATTTCAAAAACTGAAATGTCATTGACTTCTGGGCAGCAGTGAAAGAATACCAAGAACTCTGTGATAAATCAATAAAATATTTATTGCCTTTCACAGACGCGGAGTTTGTCGAAAAAGCATTTTCATTTTACGTGTATATTAAGAATATGTATATATTGCAATAAGCTTGATGCAGCTACTGACTTAAAGATTACATTTGTGTTCATTTGAACCTGATTTTAAAAAACCCAGCTCGATGGAACAAGCTCAAGGTTCACAATTTTTACTATACAAGAAAAGTTGTGTAAACAATGTTTAAGAGCAGCAGTTAAACATGAATCTTTTACAAGTCTTCCCTGAGATTGTGACGAATATACTCCGTGCGAGGACCATAAATTATAACACATCGTCACACCACAGGAATATGGTGGAAAATTGTGGCTTGAGTATGGGAAATTTATTCAACTTTTCTCTTTTAAGTCTTATGAGGAACAAATTACACTTCAGCAAAGATAAATTAATTCATTAGTGTTAAGACATTAACTTGTGACAAACCCTGGGAATTTATTGTCTGCATGAGTCGTGCGCAAAGAGACAGCCTGTGTGTTTTAATATAAATGTAGATTTATTTATAAAAAAGTTTTTATTTAAATTATTAAGAGCAATATTTAGAGACTTGTATGAATAATTGTCATGAATTTTCATGATAAGTTAATGTGGCTAAAATTTATTTTAATGCTGTTACCTGCTTTGATGCAAGGCTGCTATTATAAGAAATTGAAATAAATTAAAAATTGTAAAATAAAAAAGAGCCTATAAATGTAATTAATTTGAGTCATTTAATTATTTTGCTAACCTAAAAACATTAGTAACTAACAAAATTAATTTTTTTCATGGAGGAATGAGAGGGGTGTGTTTATGAGAGGACAGGACACTCATAAATTAAATGCCTAAAAGGTAGGAAACCGCTGACCTACGATCCATTTGCCCTAAAACATAACAGTACAACTTCACCTCATCAACTTAACAGGAAAACTGAAATCACAAATCTGCTATTATCACGCAAGAAATTGTTTAGATCAAGAACACGGAAATTTGCAATTTCTGTTCATTTTTGTGCATAGAAAATTCAATTCTATCATTTAAAGTTATAAAAACCCACAACTTTGATTAAATTTCAATCTCTTACAAGACTTATGTTAAAACAATTAACAATTAAATTTAATCTCAAGCCATGTCTGAATTAACAACCACAAGCCCTTGGTTGATTCGGCCGACCCCTTCACGACAAAATATAGGCTAATGTGTCGAATTTGAAGAGACATGTTTGTGGTGTTCTTGTTATAACCTCTATCATATGTGTGAAACAATGACTTACAACATTTAACATCAATTTTGCAAGGTTTTTATAGCTTTAACTTAAAATGTAATTTTATGTATAGTCTATTCATGGTTTCTTCACACTTCTCTAATCAAATCTTTCCACAAGACATATTTGGTTGTTTCCAAAATGTCATGTACGAAAGTATTTTGGTTAAATTGAACTTTTGCTTACATTTAATTTATAAAATACAATATTTAATTTTGGCTATAATTAATGAGAATAAAAACAGAGAGAAAGTAAGGGTGTTGGTAATGCCTAGTAAGAAATAGTTCTCAAGTAAAATATTACTACACAGAGTGTACACCAATACAGTGCATCATCCCTATGGTGTAATTAACGTTGTTCCCATGAGGCAAAGGGATAGCCTGAAAGTAGAACTTTAGCAGGGCTTCGGAGAATTTGTAAGTAACCGTACAATAAAACAGATCTTTTGTCCGACATTTTAAGTGACAAGGTCATCACTCGCCCCATGCCCAAAGGGGTCGTTAGAGGTTGCATTCACCTTGCTCAATTTCTATTTGAACAACATGTTGATGTCATGATTAATGTACTTCTAAAGGAGCAAAATAAGGCTAAAGGTATATAGTTGGCCAGTGAATTTAAACATAAGGGTAGTCTAAAACTGGGGGAAACGCACTAATGTTTTGGGTTTTGTATAACTTATCAAGTTATTCCCACACTGACACCTTTTTTCAGTTCAGCATTATTCCACTTAATTTTGAACAATATCCAAGCTAAGCACTGTTCTCGAGGTAAAGGCTGTTCACGATAAAGCGAGCACTTTTGAAAACAACCTTAAAAAGTCACCGCTCCTACCTGCATATATATCAACAAGCCAAGTAAAGTTGGTAAATACAGAGTGTAAGTACCATGCCTTAACGTCAAATTAAAAGTGTTTAGGCTACCATTTGTGATAACTTAAAATTCCTTTTGCTTTTTTTTTTTTAATGCATCTAAGTGTAAAAATTAGCAAATTTGTAAAATGCATACTTTTATAATAATTTCACAGTTTCACTTGATCGACGCATGAATAAAGTGATGAGGCCCATGGCAGTGTTAATTTTACATAATGCGGAGGAATACACAATGTGCATACAAGTAGATCTCAAGCAGGGCTTTCAAAAGTGCTCAGTTTACCATGAACATTTTCTATCTACATTTTAGGAGTCTTGTGATTTGATACTTTCGTGTGACGCTGACCAAGTTGACTACTCTCCCACATTGTCCGAAATGAAAAATTATAATAAAATTAACTGTACATGTTACTGTCAATAGACCAAGATTTTTGATAGCTTGCAACACATATACAGTATGAGCCTGAACTACAGGTACAAATGCTGTGAGGTGATTCCCTATGCAACATGAGATAGAAAACATTATTATTATAAGGGATGTAGGTGCCCTTGAAAACTATTTAAAAAGGTTTTAATTCTAAATAATACAACATAGAGATGATTGATGAAAGAACAATACCATGAATAATGTTGCCTTGAATTAAGATATGAAATCCGTGAACAGTTGTTTTGTAATATCATCCCCATTCATTGAAAAAATAACAGGTGCCATATTGCTATCCAACAACTGTGTGTAACCTTCTTTTAATGACATCATAATCTTGTGTATATTAATGTACTTGCAAAAAAAAGTTGCCTTGGTGTAACTCTCTCAGGCGAACGTTTGTCGAGGAAATTGGCAAAGTGTGTGTAAGAGTACATGACAAACAACCAACTGCAAATTTTTTTCTTTAATTTTGAAGTGTTTTTGGTAATTATTAAGTTTAGAAGCTTTCCTGAAAAACACAAAAAAAATTCAAAAATATATATTTCTACTCTACTAATCACGTAGAACACGAATATACTAGGGGCGTAGCTTTAAAATAAGTACAACATATTTTTAAAAAATTGAACAAAATTGCAAAATGAGCAGTATAGCCAGTTTTTTTTTACGTTTCTGAACAAAACGTCCTAGACCAACAAAAGTTGCATTAATGGGTTCTGCACAGCTTACCTTGTTCATATTCAAGAGGGGGTTGTGTTAAAATAAGTAGAACATATTTTAAAAACTTGCGAAATGTTTGTTTACGTCTATTAACGTCAGAGGAATTATACCAGCCCCCTACCTAGGTGAGTAAATTTACATTCTTTTGATGTGTTTTATGGTTCCTTTAAATACCTCCAATCCTACGTTCGTAGGTTAGTGTAAAACCCTACTATCCTAGGTTAGTGTAAAACCCTACAATCCTAGGTTAGTGTAAAATCCAAAAATCATAGGTTAGTGTAATACCCAACAATCCTAGGTTAGTTTTAAAATGTAAAATAGTGATTCACCCATCATGGGGTTAGGTTCTGTTAGGTTAGGTAGGCACATATTACGAAATTAGTCAGACATTAATGCCCCTAGTATATTCGTGTTCTGCATCATTAGTAGAGTGGAAATATACCATTTTCCGTAAATTTTTATTTTTACAGAAAAGCCCCTAAACTTAATAATTACCGTGTTTTTTAGTTAATTTTAAGCCACACTAAACAAATCTGTTGTGTGAAGAATATTTTGTATTTATGTTTTTACACACCAAAATTTTCCTGATCTGTATAGAACTCACACCTGTGATGTAGGTATTCTTTTAGGATGTACACTGAATACAAAATGTGCTTACCTGGTAATATCTCAGCAAATTCTGTAAACTCAAAAATACCATTTTTTTAATTTTCCCTTTATTTTCTAAGACATTCTTAATTATCAAACACAGCTTCAATAGGTAACTAAATTTATGCTAAACTTTATTTAAAGTAGAAAATGTGATACCAATAACTCAACTGCAGAGAGAAATTTAAACAATATCAGCTCACTTTTAATTAATTTCACTTTTAAGATGTTCAATCAAAAATTACAATGCCTGCATAATTAGACTACACTTTTAATTTTCACATGTAAGTTCCACAGTATAGAAATGTATGTATGACTTATTTTACGCAAGTAGTTTTGTATGCTAACCATAAATTCCAGTCAGTCTGTAAAGTTCATTACTCAAAACTATTTACACGACTACAATGTTCTAAAATATTTTTATCGATCAATTTCACCAAAAACCACATCAAGTGTACCAATAATTGCTACAATGTCTGCAAGCATATGATATTTGCCCATTTTTTCAAGTCCTGCTAAGTGAGCAAAGCCAGGTGCCTTGATTTTGCAACGATATGGCCTCGAACTGCCATCGGACACAAGGTAGACAGCAAATTCTCCCTTGGGCGCTTCCACTGCTGTGTAAGTAGAACCAGGAGGCACTGTATATCCCTGTGTAAACAGCTTAAAGTGATGGATAAGTGCCTCCATTGATGTCTTCATTTCTGCTCTGGATGGGGGGGTTACTTTCATGTCATCTGTTTTGATTTCTCCGTGTGGCATTTTGTTGAGGCACTGTTCTATTATCCTCAAAGACTGCCTCATTTCTTCCATTCGGCACAAGTACCTATCGTAACAATCCCCTGCAGTACCAATGGGAATATCGAACTCCAGTTCGTCATAAGCATCATATGGCTGTGTTTTACGCAGGTCCCATTTGATTCCAGAACCACGCAACATCACTCCACTAAAGCCATAGTTAATGGCATCTTCCGCAGACACAATGCCAATATCTCTCGTACGTTGCACCCATATTCTGTTAGTCGTCAACACATCCTCAACCTCATCCAGTCTTTCACTAAACTTGCTGACGAATTCGTAGATGTCGTCCAACAACCCAAGAGGCAAATCTTGTGAAACACCACCAGGTCGAATGTAGGCAGCATGCATACGAGCTCCTGAAACACGTTCATAGAATTCCATCATTTTTTCTCTCTCTTCAAATAACCAGAAGAAAGGTGTTAACGCACCTATATCAAGAGCGTGTGTTCCTATTGCCATAAGGTGGTTTAATATGCGTGTCAGTTCTGCAAATAAGACACGTAAATACTTGGCTCTCTTAGGAACGTCTATATTCAGTAATTTCTCAATAGCCAATGAAAAACACTGTTCATTACACATCATTGAGACATAATCTAGACGATCAAAATAGGGCAAAGCCTGTGTATACGTTTTGTACTCTATTAACTTTTCGGTTCCTCGATGCAACAGACCAATGTGTGGGTCAGCGCGTACTACAGTTTCGCCCTCCAGGTGTAGGACAAGGCGTAACACGCCATGAGCAGCTGGATGTTGAGGCCCGAAGTTAAGAGTCAAATTGCGTACCTTCTTTTCAACTGGAGCTATCTTACCGCTCCAAGGGGGTACCTTCCACTTCGAAGTTACTTCGTCCGGGAACATTACAGCTCCCGAAAACTGTTTGAGGAAATCTTCATCTGGTGTCCACCGTTTCGCTCCTCTGTGTGGAACTGTGAAGCAAAGTATCCCTGGACCTTGGAAATATGACTTTCCAGTTAAACAAAACTTTAAGTAATTTCTCCCCAAAATACTTAACGCTGCCATTATTGTCCAGCAGCCAGAGATCCACAGAAGAGGGAGCCGAAAAAGACGTAAACAGCTGGTAGAATGAATTATGAAAATGTTAGAAAGAAAATTTTGTAATTTTTACCAAAATCCGCAGAAACGACCGTCAACAATTATTATCAGTAGATTCGAATTAATATTAAATGTTTTAACTTAATTTCTCTTACACGATCTCCATCAAAGGTGTGGCCTCTCCTACACCCATTCAGCCAGTTGCGATCGCAAGACAGTCAGTATTAAGACACGACATTAAAAAACACAGATTTCATCTTCCAATATTGACACACGGCCAATTTGCTTCTCGTAACCTAGTGGAGAGTTAATGATGAGGGCCGTTCGGTCAACGGCCCAGGGAGCCCTGGGTATCTCCGGCAGTTTGTTGATGATGTTGTCACGTACTTACTGTTGCATTATTTATGCCTTATGACGAGACTGTAGGCCGTCTCGTACACCTGAAATATGCTAGAAAATTGTGGGTGGTAATGAAAAAAACGTAGGCGCCCTATGCATCCCGCAGTACAATGAATCGACACACACATTAAACTTTGTAAAGAGGTTTACTCACTGTGCTTGATTACATGTGAATAATGAAAGAAAATGGACCCAGCCCTTAAGGACTGCCGGTGACCATTGCATGAAAAAGAGTGTGGTGTTAACGCGGTAGCGTTAAGCTCTCTGGTGAGAGTGTATGTGATTCTCCCCTCAGTATGGCAAAGCAAATAAACAAATGTTCCAGTTAATTAAGTAACTATTTTAATTAAGTGAAAACAGTCTAAATGATGATACCCAAAGGTATCGTGACCAGGGTGACCAAAAGAAAATATTGCAATGAAGTGAACACAGCCTAAATAATGGTACCGAAAGGGATCGAGGAGCAGGTGACCAACACCACAGTTCTGGATCGAGTGCTGAGGTGAACTGATAGGGTGACATTGGCTTCCGTCACAAGTGACAAGCCCTGGCTTAAAAATGTCGAATGGAAAAACATTACATGAACACTATGTATCATTATTGCAATGGTGAAAAATTGTATAAATTAAATGTAACACATTGGTGACACCCCCATTGATTAACAAATGTATGTTAAGGTTGATGATGTGAAGTTGATGGGGAGTGTCACATCACTAAATGAAATGTTACAAGGATGAAGAACTTTATAGGCAATCTCCCTTTTTGAAAACATAATTGCTCTTTTATAAATGAACATTAAATACACTAAAACGCTTTCTCGTGAAAAATATATATATTTCATTTCATAGGATGGGTTTGAATTTCACTGGCTACAGTGTTGTCAGGTGGCTGGCTCCTGAATGGATGGTTGAGTCCACCTGGGAGAAGGTGTGTGGAAAGCCATGCTCGATTGCTCTTAATAAAATAAAGCACACCCTCGACTGTAGCTGTGAATGAGATGACATTGTTTGAGGTGTATGGAAAAATGCTGCACACTACTAGTTACACTTTGGGGGACATTGCACTTAATTTTCGGCCTACAGACCAGATCGATGCCACTTGGTGGTGCNAACAATTATTATCAGTAGATTCGAATTAATATTAAATGTTTTAACTTAATTTCTCTTACAAGCTCTCCATCAAAGGTGTGGCCTCTCCAAAACCCATTCAGCCAGTTGCAATCGCAAGACACTCAGTATTAAGACAAGACATTAAAAAACAGATTTCATCTTCCAATATTGCCACTCGGCCAATTTGCGTCTCGTAACCTAGTGGAGAGTTAATGATGAGGGCCGTTCGGTCGACGGCCCAGGAGGCCCTGGGTATCTCCGGCAGTTTGTTGATGATGTTGTCATGTACTTACTATTGCATTATTTATGCCTTATGACGAGACTGTAGGCCGTCTCGTACACCTGAAATATGCTAGAAAATTGTGGGTGGTAATGAAAAGGCCGTAGGCGCCCTATGCATCCCGCAGTACAATGAATCAACACACGCATTAAACATTATAAAGAGGTTTACTCACTGTGCTTGATTACATGTGAATAATGAAAGAAAACGGACCCAGCACTTAAGGACTGCCGGTGACCATTGCATGAAAAAGAGTGTGGTGTTAACTGGGTAGCGTTAAGCTCTCTGGTGAGAGTGTATGTGATTCTCCCCTCGGTATGGCAAAGAAAATAAACAAATGTTCCAGTCAATTAAGTAACTATTTTAATTAAGTGAAAACAGCATAAATGATGATCCCCAAAGGTATCGTGAACAGGGTGACCAAAAGAAAATATTGCAATGAAGTGAACACAGCCTAAATAATGGTACCGAAAGGGATCGCGGAGCAGGTGACCTACACCACAGTTCTGGATCGAGTGCTGAGGTGAACTGACAGAGTGACATTGGCTTCCGTCACAAGAGACAAGACCTGGCTTAAAAATGTCGAATGGAAAAACATTACATGAACACTATGTATCATTATTGCAATGGTGAAAAATTGTATAAATTAAATGTAACACATTGGTGACACCCCCGTTGATTAACAAATGTATGTTAAGGTTGATGATGTGAAGTTGATGGGGAGTGTCACAGCACTAAATGAAATGTTACAAGGATGAAGAACTTTATAAGCAATCTCCCTTTTTGAAAACATAATTGCTCTTTTATAAATGAACATTAAATACACTAAAACGCTTTCTCGTGAAAAATATATATATTTCATTTCATAGGATGGGTTTGAATTTCACTGGCTACAGTGTTGTCAGGTGGCTGGCTCCTGAATGGATGGTTGAGTCCACCTGGGAGNCCAGGTGGCTGTCTCCTGAATGGATGGTTGAGTCCACCTGGGAGAAGGTGTGTGGAAAGCCATGCTCGATTGCTCTTAATACAATAAAGCACACCCTCGACTGTAGCTGTGAATGAGATGACATTGTTTGAGGTGAATGGAAAAATGCTGCGCACTACTAGTTACACTTTGGGGGACATTGCACTTAATTTTCGGCCTACAGACCAGATCGATGCCACTTGGTGGTGCATCACATCGTATGTAGCAGCGCGAGCTGCTATGATGTAATGACCAATATCCAGTGCACCCAACTGCTGTGGCTTTGGGGAAAAACCTTTTCGGATAACCTACTTATTTATTGAGAGTTAACTCTTGTAATAAATAAGTAGGGATGTCTCCTGAGGTACATAATCCTTGTTGGCAAGAAAGTGCAAGTTCCGTTCTTGTCAACATGCCCTACGCACTCTTCGTCTAATATGGTTGGTGCGGCCCGGTGTACCTGGTGCTGTTGGTATGACTGTAGCTGTCAGAGTGGGCACAAGGAGCTCATGGACGCGTTATATTATCGTATCTTATCTTTATAAAACTTTTGTAGGTCTAATATGCTTGCTTCTACTAAAGCAGCTTTTTTTTTATAATTACCAAAATTAAAACACACTCATTTTGTAATTTTCAAGAATTTGTGTGTTATGGCATTCATTTACATTTGTACATCTGAAAGCAGACAAACATACTGCTGAAAATTAACCTGATGTTCAAAAACTGCTTCAACCGGTGTACACCAGTGTATACCAGTGTATCAACTACTGGTTGAACCATCCTTGAAGTTTCGAAGAAGTGGCATATGCTTCAAATCATTCAACTGCCCAAGCTGCACAAAGCTGCACAGCACAATGTTTCTCTCAGCAGGAGGAAACATCGCAACTCTTTTGCTATGTGTTTCTCTTTGTTGGTAAAAATTATTTTGGGCAGCTTTGTGAACCACAAAATGGACCAGCTTTTGAGGAGGTGAAACTTGTGTACTGTAGTGTAAAGTAAACAAACCTGTTGTGTTTTCGCGAGGATTAGCTAATATTTGATTTGAAAATGTAAGCATATCAACATGAAATTAAGGATTATAGACTTTTGTATTTAAACTAAGATGAAATTGAATGTATTGTATCACAATGTGACATTATTTTTATGTTCAATGTAAACAAAATTATTTGTATTACAAGCAGTCCCTTTTCTATGAGTGGAATAGTGGATTTGTTGTTGGTGCCAGTGCGAAATTTATTAAAGCTGCATAATATCTTTTGAGAAGTATTGCTGGTCATTTTGAAAGTAGATATGGGAGCGAAACTTCGGTAGTAATCACTTCTTTGGATGCTTTTAACCTGTACAATATTGATGGTTTAACATGCTCGTGAGAATATCAACTACCCAGATGTGACTTTATGTATTGTAAATTACTTTTATTTTCTTCGGGGACATTTGCTGCAGAAGACTTAGAACTCAAAAGCATGACAGCATATCTGTTCAAGGAAAGGTAGGTGCAGGATGTCGTGGAAAAGGTATCTGCTACACTAAAATTGGTGAAAGGTAAATCAAAAATTTCTAATTTACATTACATATTACTTTTATGTTGTATCGGTTTTTTATAACTAGTATTGGAATTGTATTGTCGTGAGCTGGAGAACTGAAAAAAACAATTATGTGCTCTTAGCTACTTGCCAAAGAAAAATTCGCCGAAGACACAAATTTGTATTCATTCTTTTGCATACGAAACACCACAGCATGGAGAGCTATGTCGAAAAAACAGAATTGAGTGAAAATGAATGTCATTTTTATGCAAAATTTTCTATGAAACCTATTTGCTTAGTCCACCACACATCAGAATACACTTTGACGCAGGGTGGCGTGTTGCCTCTCAAACAGTTTGCCATACCACACGTCGACCCTATCAACTGGCACCAGTGTGTCATCAGTGCATCGCGAGTGCTGCATGCAGTGCAGTACGAGTTCAGAAAAGTGTAGAGTATTAGAGTCCTTGGGTGTGATAAAGCAAGTGCACAGCATAGAAATTGTAGGGCAGTTTAAATGCAAATATTTGAAAGGAAACAAAGATACAGTAAGAGTGTCGATGCTCAAAGTGCAGTGTTTTCATTTTGTAGTTATCTAATTCACCTGTTTTTCATCTCAGATGTTTCACCCTCATTTCATGCTATCCATGTTTACAATGAAACTGTATCCATTCAGGGTAATTTGAGTATTTATTTTGTCCATTTTTTATGCAAGTGTTTATGCGTCATTTAATTGTTGCAAGCAGGAAGTATTGAAGGAAAGTCGCTTACTGCCATAGTTCGCACCACGGGGCTCCCCAGATTCAGACGCCATATAGTGTCTCAAGGTGTCTGTTTCATCGCATGTGCGCAGGAAGTGAACTCACTTTCGTGCACCGAATCAATTAAATTGCAATACTAACATTATTCTTGGAAACTTTTCCATTTACTTTTCACTCAGTCACCTCTTTTTCTTCCCCAAGACTTGCATCGCCTGGAATAGCTTAATTTCACCGTTAATCCACAGTGGCTGTTGGCGCCCTTTTTTGCCACATAGCCTATCTTGTGGGTCACATGCCAGAACCCACTTAAGTTATCACCTAGTGTGATATAAATTGTTTGTGCAAGGATAATTACATGCAAGTTTTCAGATTTTAAGTCTTTCATTTATGAACTACCTTTGGGTGTTTTGAGTAGGGGTCCCCCAAAACACACCTTCACACAATTCTAGATATGTCACCTCAACAATCAGTATTCTCAACTTAGAACTTTTCACAGTTAAAGGCATGTGAGTCAGCCCGAATAGACCCACAACACATCAGGTGTAAATATGTGGCCTGAGGGGCGCATACATCAATCCACTGAGGGACTGTGAACATCCGGGCGAACAGCCTGCTGTACCATGAGATCATCATCATCATCTGCAATAATCGACACCGCCTGCCGATGGTGTCTAGCACCTAGTTGGGTATCCCCATCATGAAATCCACTTACCAATTTTTGAACCGCCCCTCAAATCCCATTTAACTTAACACCACCAGCCAACAGACATTAAATTGGCGCCCTTCCGTGGGGCCATTTCCTGCTGAAAATCCTAATTTATCAATATTTCACATATGCAATCTTACAGACATAAAATGGTCGGCCTTACATGTAGCGTACCTTTCCCTCGTCATTTCTTTGACATTTGTTGACCCAGAAATCTCCAACATTTTCCGACTCTTCAACCTATCTTTGAGCATTTTCCCCACCTATTTCCCAACCCCACAACCCCCTCAAAGCTAGATCAAGAGCACATCAGGTCCAGTATGATCAACATGGGGCGCACTGATGCCAGCCAGAAGACAGAACGACACCCAAAGAAGCCACACCATGTGGTGTAAAAGCATGCCAAAACCAACATTGTAAACCATAATTACATCAATGGTGCAGGGTGTGTGCAGCGAGTCGGCAATAACAGGACAGTGAGGCATCATCCCCCACCCCACATACACCATGAACTACACAGCAAGAGCAGGCGGGTGCACCAGCACTCATCCCCTCCCATGCTTCAGCACTAAAACTCCATCCAGTTGTTTCGATCAGAGAAGCAAGACATCAGGCTGTGTGTGCAGGCACGCACAGCCCCTCCACCACCAGTGGTACATCCCTCCAAGATGGGCGCAAGGAGAAATTCAGTGAGGGGTGGGGCATTGCTTTGACACCCCCAACCCCGTGACGATGGGGTACGACTGCTGTGCCACGACCTTCAAAAATGACTGGCCTGGCACATGAAGGAGTACCGACACCTCTGTGTTGGCAATACTTACGCCCCATCCCACAGGATATGGTGGCCAAGTACAAACTAGGCACAACACATTGCAAGTGAGCTCGTAAGACCAGTCCAACGAGCAACCGCATCCAAACAACTTTGAACATATACATAATAATTCAAAGCCAGTGTAAATTCAAAGTTTCGGACAATACAAGTCAACAAAATTCCAACCTTTATTTTCCAGTTAACAAAATTTGTTGTTCCAGATTACTGTACATGACCAAGGTCTTCTCACTCTANTTTACTGTACATGACCAAGGTCTTCTCACTCTACAGTGTAATTTGTGCCTATGGCATTATCATCAAACATCCCTAACCGTGAATGAATTCGCAACTGTACAAAACAGAAACTTTCAGTGCCCACAGTGCTACAGAAACAACAGTCAACTGAACACTTATATTGTATACAAAGATCTGTTGACAGATCCAGACTGTCAACTAACATAATGCCACCGACCAGTGTGCCCAGGGCTCGAACGAAGTAATGTGTTTAAATGCATANATTCAAAGTTTCGGACAATACAAGTCAACAAAATTCCAACCTTTATTTTCCAGTTAACAAAATTTGTTGTTCCAGATTACTGTACATGACCAAGGTCTTCTCACTCTACAGTGTAATTTGTGCCTATGGCATTATCATCTAACATGCCTAACCGTGAATGAACTCGCAACTGTACAAAACAGAAACTTTCAGTGCTCACAATGCTACAGAAACAACATTCAACTGAATACTTATATTGTAAACAAAGATCTGTTGACAGGTCCAGACTGTCAACTAACATAATGCCACCGACCAGTGTGCCCAGGGCTCGAACGAAGTAATGTGTTTAAATGCATANTCCAGACTGTCAACTAACATAATGCCACCGACCAGTGTGCCCAGGGCTCGAACGAAGTAATGTGTTTAAATGCATAGTGTGTGCAATGCATGCACACTGGCAATGTTTTCAGCCTGGCGACAGACTGACAGTACAAAACTGCAAATTCACGTGTTGGCAATGCACAGCAGTGACAGACATGGCACCGCTACTGTCACATGCTACCAGCATGCAAGTGGCAGATGTAAACAATCCTACTCACAACATTGTTCCACCAGCTGCGAGCGCGTGGCCACAAACTAGTGGGAGGCAACACCTAACCACTGCAACCATACCAATCCTTCAGACCGGACCAACCAGTGTAACCATGCCATCGCGATTCAAGTTGCAAACCACCTTTGCAGAATCACCTTCAGCATACTTAGTGACTGTACATCATGCCTGCGACACTATGGGGAGGTGGTCTAGTTGCATTAGAGCACAACTCTCCAGAGAAAAGCGTTCCTGGTGGCAATCCATCAATCACTATGAGCAAAGTTTCTCCATATATTCCAGTGCCGCTTTGGAGGGGCATTCAAATCGTTGCAAATGCAAAGCAAGCTTACATTGGAAGAAAAACAGACACATTTATCACCAGAAAAATACACCCTGTCAAACATTTCCACCCACACCTGCCGGAGCACGAAGTGCTTGAAGTGGTGGCAGAAACATTGTGCCCCGAGTACCAATTCGCATTCGGACCACTGCTCAATAGCAGCCTAGATGAGCTCACACACGCTGCGATAATCCTGGAGCGAAATCCATGCCAGCCGCATCGCAAACGGGAAATAAGTGCAGCACGATGGAACCTCGAGCCATGCCACAGCAGTGTGGTGGGACAGGACACAGTGAAAAACACTTCTATGACACACTCTTTCGGCCAACGACCGGACAAAAATTTCAGTGCAGGAAATAATACCATAAAATGTAATGGTGAAAGTGACAACAAAAGCAATAGTGCAACAATCAGCATGTGAAATAAAATGTGAAGATGGGATAAAAGCCAACCACTGCCAACTCAGTACCTTTTGTATGATGGCCAGGATTACTATTTGCACAGTGCATGTCCCAATAATCCCCACCTCAATAAACAAATAAACAGGCAAGCAGCAATCTGGGAAATGTGAAGCAGCTGTAAAGTTCCTGGATGTTCCCGATGCCCCAGTCTAGAACAATTTTACCAACTTGACACTGCAATAAGCCCTGATTAATCATATTAGTAGCAGTCATTCATAGTTTATCTGCATTTGGTGTTTATTAACATCGTCAGTGCACCACAATCAACACACCAGTACCTCAGTATGTCACATCACATTGACAGATCGCATATGCTAACTAGAAATAATAACCACAGCAGTCGTTACACTGGACATTAGGGGAAATGCCATCCTTGGTGTACCATGGCTTACATAACAAAATACAATAAATGAATCCACAGCACATCGCATCCATTCCGGCCTGAAGAAGCGACACACAGTATATAACCTTGACCGGCGACCAGCCAATACAGTACCAGCTGTTTCACTAGCGTACTTTGACAACAATGTACCGCCCGAACACCAGGCAACATTTCAGCAGCACCTTTATGAGCGACGAGATGTTTTCGCAGCACAATACGCCCATCGTCTAACCACAGTACCTGAGAATGCCATACCACTGGTACAAGACAAACCCATTTGTACATCACCACACAGTTATTTACCACATCAAGCATGTATAATCAAATAGAAGATGCACGAAATGTTAATGGACGGCATTATTGAGCCCAAACAGTCAATACAACTCCACAATAAGATTTTCACCTAAGAAAGATGGTACGTGGAGATTGTGTTGACTTTCGCCCAGTGAACCAAGTGACGTGCAGTGTGCTGCCACTTTAAATCAGTGTCAGGGACGTCCTCAGTTCACTTGGTTGCGCAAAGGTAATGTAATTTCTCGACACCAAGTACCTATCAAGTTAGAAGACCATATCAAGACAGTTTTCATGGCCTTCGATGGCAGGTGTTTCCAGTTCTGTGCCATGGCATTCGGACTAAATTGTGCACCGACAACCTTCCATGAGATGCTGGTAAGAGTGTTGGANCTTCGATGGGAGGTGTTTCCAGTTCTGTGCCATGGCATTCGGACTAAATTGTGCACCGACAACCTTCCATGAGATGCTGGTAAGAGTGTTGGATGTCCTCATCGGCGAATTTACACTCGCCTACCTGGACGGCGTGGTGATATAATCGGCAAGTTGGGAGAAGCACTTACACCGCCTTGCACTTATGCTCGAGAGGTTTGCCCACAATGGCCTCACATGCGCTACTGCAAAATTCCACATCGGAAAGACCAGCATCAACTTTCTGGGGCATCCCATCAACTAGGACGGAAACAAACAAAACCCCGTGTCAAGGCTCTGGTCGATGTGTGTACAGAGCATCGAATCTAACAGACTGGCCTGTATTAACGAACATAACTAGTGCGCAAGATGGGGCTGGTTGATATTTTGCACAGACGAAAACGTTTTTGTAATTTACAGTGGTGTGTTTCGGCCCTGACACATACTTGTCATGATACACACTGGAGCACTGAGTGCATGCATCGGTGGCTGGCAAATTCCATCACACCAATTAGGGTCATTACGCTTTTGAAGTTCGTGCCGATAGTTCCATTGTGTTGACTGGGGCATTTTAAGTGAGTGAAGAGATTTGAGTGGCTCTTAAGAGCGAGGTATTAAGTGCTGAGCATTTGACCATTGACATATCAGTAACAGGGTCGATGGTACCCCTAATTCGTCGGGGTCACAAAAAAAGGTCGTACAAGCCCGAGAAAACATGGTTCCTAGAGATTCTGCATTTATTTTCGTCTCATAAACCGAATAAGATAAAATTCATCGACATCNTGCCCACAATGGCCTCACATGCGCTACTGCAAAATTCCACATGTGAAAGACCAGCATCAACTTTCTGGGGCATCCCATCAACTAGGAAGGAAACAAACCAAAACCCCGTGTCAAGGCTCTGGTCGATGTGTGTACACAGCATCGAATCTAACAGACTGGCCTGTATCAACGTACATAACTAGTGCGCAAGATGGGGCTGGTTGATATTTTGCACAGACGAAAACGTTTTTGTAATTTACAGTGGTGAGTTTAGGCCCTGACACATACTAATTCGTCGGGGTCACCAAAAAAGGTCGTACAAGTCCGAGAAAACATGGTTCCTAGAGATTCTGCATTTATTTTCGTCTCATAAACCGAATAAGATAAAATTCATCGCCATCTCTTATTAACATCAAGGACACACGTAACAGCTTTGACAGGGTAATAAAGCATGACAGACTTGCCGTTTAGGTGGAAACTTGGTAGCAAAGTGTGGTTGAATGACAGCACGTAAAAGATGGACACCTTGAAATGAGTGAAAATGCAAGTAGTGACAGTTGAACCTGATTATGTGCCACGAGAAACAAGATAATATGTGCTACAATACATGCCCTAAAGTAATTGGGTAGGACATCCTGGTGCCTTGCAAACATGCAGAACTGCGGAGAAGTACTTTTATTGGTCTGGAATATCATGGGATAAACACCAGTGAAAAGTCACAGTTCCTACTNTCTCTTATTAACATCAAGGACACACGTAACAGCTTTGACAGGGTAATAAAGCATGACAGACTTGCTGTTTAGGTAGAAACTTGGTAGCAAAGTGTGGTTGAACGACAGCACGTAAAAGATGGACACCTTGAAATGAGTGAAAATGCAAGTAGTGACTGTTGAACCTTATTATGTGCCACGAGAAACAAGATAATATGAGCTACAATACATGCCCTAAAGTAATTGGGTAGGACATCCTGGTGCCTTGCAAACATGCAGAACTGCGGATAAGTACTTTTATTGGTCTGGAATATCATGGGATAAACACCAGTGAAAAGTCACAGTTCCTACTGAGTGTGCAACAATAAATTCTGTTTGTATCTACTGAACCATTTGAGACTGAAGCACTTGATTTAATGGGCCNCACAATAAATTCTGTTTGTACCTACTGAACCATTTGAGACTGAAGCACTTGATTTAATGGGCCCACATTAAAGTACTGCAAATAACAAACACTTAATTGTGGTCATTACTGATCTATTCGCTAGATTGGAAGAGGCATATACTGTTTTAAGTGCACACTCTAAAAATGTGGCAAATGTACAAGAAAATCAATTTTTCTTCTTCTTCCGGAGATAATTCACTTATGGTATTGACTGATACTGGCTCACAATTCGNATAAATTCTGTTTGTATCTACTGAACCATTTGAGACTGAAGCACTTGATTTAATGGGCCCACATTCAAGTACTGCAAATAACAAACACTTAATTGTGGTCATTACTGATCTATTCGCTAGATTGGAAGAGGCATATACTGTTTTAATTGCACACTCTAAAAATGTGGCAAATGTACTAGAAAATCAATTTTTCTTCTTCTTCCGGAGATAATTCACTTATGGTATTGACTGATACTGGCTCACAATTCGCTGGCAAGAAGTGGCGCAAGTACTGAACAATGTGGGGAATTCTACATTATACCCCTGCTGTATGTTAAAAACAGACTAATCCAGCAGAAAGGAAATACCAAGAATTAAAAACACAGCTATGTCTGCACGAGAGTGATAACCACACCTTGTGTGCCAACCACCTGCCTGCTGCTTTCTTCGCTCTTAATACGGGGACGAACCTCGCCACAAGCAAAACTCCGGCAGAGCTACTCCAAAATCAGCAGCTCCCCATCCCTGAAGAGTTCGCGCACATGTTAAGAATGTGCAGCAGTATAACTAACAGCAGTGAAGACCTCGCACAATACAAGAGGCATGCGGTCATCAACGGTGCCNTAACAATGTGGGGAATTCTACATTATACCCCTGCTGTATGTTAAAAACAGACTAATCCAGCAGAAAGGAAATACCAAGAATTAAAAACACAGCTATGTCTGCACGAGAGTGATAACCACACCTTGTGTGCCAACCACCTGTCTGCTGCTTTCTTCGCTCTTAATACGGGGACGAACCTCGCCAAAAGCAAAACTCCGGCAGAGCTACTCCAAAATCAGCAGCTCACCATCCCTGAAGAGTTCGCGCACATGTTAAGAATGTGCAGCAGTATAACTAACAGCAGTGAAGACCTCGCACAATACAAGAGGCATGCCGTCATCAACGGTGCCATACATCACAGAGGCTTCTCATCGCCACTCGCTCGCCAGCCGATTTACAGCCTGGCCAAAGTTTATATGTGTGGGCACATCACTTGTCTGCATCGGTCTAAAAATTATGTGTGGGGTTCACCCTCAAATAGAATGGCCCACATCAAGTGATATCCCATCTTGGGGAGACCTGCTACCTTGTGTGCATTTGCAGGAGATGCTGTGTCCCTGTCCAACGAGATGATCTACACAGCATGGATGTCTATTCAGGCATCGCGACAACTGAAAGCCCCAGATACAACCTACAGATTATGCTCAAACATCGCTTTTGTCCCAGTGCAATGACACAGGCATCTCAGTCTACTGACATCAGCAAGCTTTGATGCCTGCTCAGCCATGCGATGCTCATTATCCAGAAGCCCTTTGGGGATGCAGATGACAGGTGGTTCACAGGTGTATTGGAAACATCTGCTCTTGTAGCTGCTGCTGCCATATCTAACAAACAAGATACTCCAGCACCAACAGACCTCTGTATCGCAATACCCTGTGTCATGACATCTGTCCACGACGATATGGCCCAAGGCATGTTACCAAGGTCATCTATCGGCAATCAAGACCAACTGGTGATATACCTGCCTAGCGATGCCTCAATGCCATCGGGATACCCACGACCGGTAACATTGAGTGATTACTCAGCAGACCTCGAGATGGACATCCTATGAAACATGTTGGGGATGCCCAGTCTCCCACCTAGTGTCTCTCGCGACCACATTGCAGGCATCACTCCACCCTCAGCAGCAGCAGTATTAAGAGAGATGGAGTATATCTCTTCGTGAACCTTGTTACACTTAACAACTCAGATGCTTTAAAGAAATGTTTTCTATCATTACTATTCTAGCAAATGACCTAGTTTTTCTCAGCATGATTTGGGATGTGGCGAACCTTCCAGATCGGGCGGCTGAAACAATATACGCATGGTGGGCCTCTGAGCAGAGAGTTGATGAGTGTCTGGAGATTGGATGATTGCGCGACCTTGAGGGATAGACGATGAGGTAGAAAAGAAACGAGTGGAAAGAAAACTGACAAGAGGGAGTAAAATCCACGACTGGGAAATAACAAAGTAATAGTGAAAATAAATATATTAATCCTGTAAATAATAGCTATATGAATAAATTAAAAACCATACTTATTTCCTATATTTTCAAAAATAAACCTCCATTCCTTACGTACTCGGATATGCCCCTCTGGCATCTTGTAACACTGGTTTCAGAAGTAGGACGGAGGAATTTAATTATAAGTAAAATTAGGCTATAGACAATAATTAGTGATATTCAAATAAATTGATTAATTCTAATATATGTATGCCGAAAAAAATTAAGACTGTTTTGTACAACCATTGCAATGAATGTTAACTAGAAAAAGTCTACAGAACTGGAGGCAATGCAAGTATTTATTGAGGGCCTAGGTAGCCAAATGGTTATTGTGAATGCGAGTGTTAATAGCTTTGATAAGAAAATTAGCAGTGTAAAAGAAAGTTCGAATGAAACTTTAAATAGTGTAAATGAGAATGTAAANATAGCTTTGATAAGAAAATTAGCAGTGTAAAAGAAAGTTCGAATGAAACTTTAAATAGTGTAAATGAGAATGTAAATAGGCAGATAACTAATGTAAGTGATATGGTAGACAATAAAATAGAAGGCATTTGCGAGTTAGTGAATACGAATATTGACAGTGGAATGAAATAATGGACACTGTAAATTAATGTATAGATGATGTAAATGAAGTAGTGAAAATTGAAAACATGTGAAACAGTGCAAATGAAATAGTGAACACGGTAAAGGATAGTATGGACCATGCAAATGAAAGGATGGACAGCGAAGAGAACGAAATGAAACATGAAATGAGTGTACTGAAGAAGGAGTGGCAGGAATTTCTTCAGCAACAGTGTGCCACTACTCTCACACCTGTAGCCGAGAAAAGTGGGGAAGCAGTACAGCTCATCACCAACACAGCAACCTTGGAGGATAGTCAGTAGGTCTGCGGCATTGGTGTCGTTTAGTCAGGAGCTGGGAAGGTGGTCTCAATTAAGCCCGCCCCTTACGATGGCCAGACTTCTTGGCGGGGTACCAACACCAGTTTGAAGTAGTCGCCCCCTGAATGGCTGGTCAGCAGAGCAGCGGTCTTACTACATCGCTGCTTTACTGAGAGGCCCCGCACTGATCATACTACAATCTATACCAGAGCAACATCGACTGGAGTACCCCAGACCAGTTTCGGCCTTAGAGTTCCTTTTGGCATCCGGTACCTGCGACATGCCCACCACACACAAAAACATCTGAATCAACCATTTCGGATAAATATACCAAAATTTANATCCGGTACCTGCGACATGCCCACCACACACAAAAACATCTGAATCAACCATTTCGGATAAATATACCAAAATTTTTAAAACTCCATTGCTAAAGACAGTAATTATTCTGGCAGATATGACAATTGTGGCACAGCTAAAACTCGCTCAGGGCGTGGACCACCTCAGTCTGCCTGTTTTTATTGTGATGGTAAATGAATGTACTGGCATAACGTGTAACCTAACGAAAGATTACCCACATAATAGACACCTAACTGTGTCATGGGATCACGTGATGTATAACTGCCTCTGGGAAATGACCAGATGGGGTAGATCAACCATATGCCATATACACCTAACAAAACAGTAATGCTCCTAAACGAATTCTTTAACAAATACTGTTATTACAAATATGCAATAGTATGAACCAAGTTATCCAAATTCCAGAGCTCTTTAAGAATCAAAAGTGCTGTGCCCTCATTGATATATCCGCTTACCATAATTTTTCGATGTACGCGATCGTTTTGAGGGGCCTTTTTATGGCATTAATGCATGTTGCATTGTAAATAAATTCGGTGGAAATTTGTTGTACGAATTACATTGTGCACACTTATGTTTTTGATGGCTCTCGTCAATGGGTGGGATTTGAGCGCATCATCATGAAATATATTTAATTGATGAGCTTATATCCATCGAGGAGATGCTTGAATTTTCCCCACCCTAGTATATAAATAAACAACTAGAAATGAATATTTACTTGAAATTATATTTTCTGACCTGAAGTATACACTATAAAAAACTTTTGCTTGGAAATGTTTATCTTTTTGTGTACATGTTTGTGTTTACTACAAAACACTTTTGGTTAATATAAAGTAGCTAGAAGGCATAATAAATGTCCAGTTGTCTGCTGTGGTGAACACATTTATTATTGGGTTTTTCTGGCCAAAATATTTAAAGGTTTTTTTCACAGAGTAAAATTATTTGTTTCCGAGCATCAATTTTCTAAATTATATATACATATTTTTTTTCAATAAATTTCAAACATATAACATGCATAGCCATGGTAATAATCGTACACTCGCATATTAATTTATAAATTAAAAAATATGAATTAAATAAATTTTTTTATCAAATAAAGATGCTTATAAATAATTACATATATAAGTCTTGGTCTTTACCATGCTGATATTTCTTGAATACGTGTCATTATAGTACCTTTTAAAATATATCTGTATTCAACATTCAGGCTGTTAGATTGACGGACAGCGAAGTCCCGGAATCGATGTCCCTCATTGTTTATCTGCATTTTAATTTACTGAATTATTTAACTTTAAGAAATTCACTTAAATGAAATGAGAATAAATATTAGATTTAAATGAATAAACATTTCAATTTCTGTACGTTACATCACGTCCCATGAAAGCAGCACCATCTATGTGCTCGTTCTTTATTGAATGGTTAGNTTTCAATTTCTGTACGTTACATCACGTCCCATGAAAGCAGCACCATCTATGTGCTCGTTCTTTATTGAATGGTTAGTGTATCTATAGGAAACCGACTCTGTGTGCCTTCCGCGCTGTTGCTGCCATCTTGCGGTGTGTACAAAAATTTGGCGAATGTTATCGAAACTGTTTATGTTAAAAAAGTATTTTCAGAGGTGTGATGCTTTACCGTCTGCTTCGTAAAGTGTAGCTCAGTGCTGGAGGGAACCTACACGGGANAGTATTTTCAGAGGTGTGATGCTTTACCGTCTGCTTCGTAAAGTGTAGCTCAGTGCTGGAGGGAACCTACACGGGAGTTATATTGCGGTAATGTTATTTGTTCGGGATACTACGTGGCGAAAGTTGTGTGTGTTATAGCAAAACAGAAGTGATAAATAGCAAATTAAGGGTAAACTCACGTGTTTACACTTTATCTAAGTGTNTGTGTGTTATAGCAAAACAGAAGTGATAAATAGCAAATTAAGGGTAAACTCACGTGTTTACACTTTATCTAAGTGTTTGTGTTCTTATTGCGCGCCTTTTTAAAAGCATTTTCGCTTTTAACACGATGAAGAATAAGTAAGTGTTTGTAATTTTATTTGTGCGTAAACGAGGTTACTTTGTTATATTTTGTCTCTGATAACAATTTAACAAGATGATCGCCGACGGGTACCTAGTAGGTGACGGATCATGGAATTTGAAAGTTTATGTTACGGACCTCCAAATGGACAGGACATTGCGCGTAAAAGGAGATCTTCACATCGGTGGAGTGATGCTGAAACTTGTGGAAGATTTAGGTAAGTTTAATCTAAATGCCACTAATTCTAGTTTTCTTTGTTTTTCGATAAATCGAAATTTTGCTAAAATTTGCATTTCCTGCTAGCACTTGCATTAAATGTTGTGTTTGAACGCTGTGAAGAGTTTNATCGAAATTTTGCTAAAATTTGCATTTCCTGCTAGCACTTGCATTAAATGTTGTGTTTGAACGCTGTGAAGAGTTTATTCCGTGTACGTTCTGTGATTTACGTATAGGGTTCTCTCTTCGAACCCTGCGACTTCTATGAGTAATGAATCCAGAAGCAATTATGACTTGCCTTTTTGTTTGTGTAAATACTGTAATTTAGTTGGATTATCTTGTAAGTGCCAGAGTGTTTATTAGTCACACTATTTTTAACTAAATAGTTAGCACATTTTCACCCCATCACTATAATTATAGTAATGTTCCCAATCCGCTCATTGTAAGTAGGCGCATTTCGCTGCATCAGATCTGCATGTTTAGGTAACGAGGTGAAGCAAAAGGCTTCTTGCATTATGGTACGGCCGATTGAAGTATGCAGCTGCGGAATGGGACGCCAAGTGGTGGTGCACAAACGGGAAAAGATACGAAGAAGAGTAGAATTGTGAAGTAGTCTGCGAAGGCAGGGGTAGGATGGTGAGGTTGAAGGGAACTTGCGACCATCATGGGTGAAGGAATTGGGTTGGAGTATTTTGAAGGACTGGAGAATATCGGCGAGGCTGGTGATAGGTGAGGGAGGATGGATAAGTTAGGTTGCTGGTTGTCTAATGGGGTGTACCGAGAGAGAGGAAACGACAGTAAAGAAGTTACGAAGGAGCTTGCGAGGTCGGTGAGACAGTGGCATTTATTGCAGGAGGAGATAGTAAGAGGTGTTTGGAAGTTAAGGAATGCCTTGGAATAGTTGGTGAGGGGGTCAAGAGGGGAGGATGGATTTGCCACCGGGCAGCCGTCCAGTACCAAGTCTAGTAATAATAATAGTGTCTAGAAAATGCATGTAATTTAGTTGTGATCTTAGCTGTTCTGGATTGAGTACACACCTATTCATGTTTGAACACTGCAGACTTTTTTTTTTGTAGTTTGTGTACGATACAGCGGTGCGGTAATTATTAAGACTCGCGGTTACTATTCAAAGATTGATCTTTCGGTGGCTGTAGTTTGGCTGTGTTCGAATTGTTAATGTAGAGTAGCGTAAAATTCGGGAGCCGTAGAAAAGTAGCTTGTTCACCACAGATTGCGATTTTTGATAACATGGTCCCAGAAATTGATGAATAAAGGTTCAAAAAATCTTGTCTTAATCCTCTTATGTGTGTCCTATGCCATTCGTTATGTTGCGTGGAATTCTTGTATAGTATGCCATAATTTCATCAGTAAATTGATAGTGTCTGGAAATATAACAAGTCAACTTTATCATAATCAGCTCAAATCCCTTTCATTCTCTCGCCAATCTTCCTGTAAACCTTGATGAGCCCTGTAACCAAGTTCAACTTTAATTTCTAATTGTTAGTTACAAATACCTGGTAGTAATTACTTGCGATCAAGGAACAAACTGGTAAGTAGTGATTTGTATAACGGATATCTTCGACTTGATTCCCTTTCATTATGCCCGTATACCCGATTAGTTATTGACCTTGAACTATAGTATAGACATAACCACTGAAATACGAACAACGTTATTGATTTTGCTCAATTTTGGAAAATTTAATATGATGTAATTATGAGTTCGTAGTTCCCCTGTCTGTACTGCAGTGTAACGCTATAGCTAGTTGGCTATAGGGGTACTTTCGGAATTTTCTTTTTAAAAACATTAACAAGCTAGAAAAACCAAGATAGCTGGGGAAAGTTCCCCTTTAGTAAATGGGGGTTGCATTGTCACCCTGTTTGTATGAAACTTTGCAACAGTAAGCTGTGAACGATTTTATAAGACAAATTACGAATCAGCACTAATAAATTAAGAGAAAACGTCGTCTTGCCTTTTCAAATTAATATTGCCAATAGCTAAGTAATAAATCGTGAATGGCTTATAAGTAAGTGGTGATGCAGATACTGTGACAGCAGAATTTAAAAAAAGTCAGATAATACTGTATGTAGTAAACAAATGTTTCGAAACATTACAAACTCCTACATTTACAAAAGTAAGAGCATGAATTACACTATTTACAGGAACAGCTCGAAGCTATCATGTCCAGTAAGACTGTTTATGGTCCCTTCTTCGCTGAGGATTTATAAAGACTGCAGAATAACTCTGAGCCGTTGTCTTTCACTAACTTTGTGATTTATTAAATATTTCTTAATCTTTTACGTGTACCAATTTTTTTAAATCTTTGGTATCTGGCAGTACACTGAGCCCACCCGCCCAAATATACTACCCGATGCCACGACTGCAGAGACTCGTTGACACTACAGAACCCTGACCTACAAGACCTATCTACAACACTGTTCTTTACATCGTTCGAAATAAACAATATCGTCCTCTGCAATCTGATTATTTAAAAGTGGCAAACACTCGTTGACTCAGGGTCGGTCCTTGACATTTTTGAAGTGTATGCGGACATTATTTTGGTGCCTCCCCTCCCTTTTCTCGTGGAACTAAAAATATTATCAAACTGTTATGCAGCTGTGGTTCCTACTTTCTGAAATTTTGACATGGGGCAGTAAATGATTAGTCACAAGTTTTTATTATTACATTTTAAATAATGTTGTTATAATTAAAACTATCTGAAACGACAATGAAAATGACACCACGCATTNCGCCAAGTGGTGGTGCACAAACGGGAAAAGATACGAAGAAGAGTAGAATTGTGAAGTAGTCTGCGAAGGCAGGGGCAGGATGGTGAGGTTGAAGGAAACTTGCGACCATCATGGGTGAAGGAATTGGGTTGGAGTATTTTGAAGGACTGGAGAATATCGGCGAGGCTGGTGATAGGTGAGGGAGGATGGTTAAGTTAGGTTGCTGGTTGTCTAATGGGGTGTACCGAGAGAGAGGAAACGACAGTAAAGAAGTTACGAAGGAGCTTGCGAGGTCGGTGATACAGTGGCATTTATTGCAGGAGGAGATAGTAAGAGGTGTTTGGAAGTTAAGGAATGCCTTGGAATAGAAGGTGAGGGGGTCAAGAGGGGAGGATGGATTTGCCACAGGGCAGCCGTCCAGTAGCAAGTCTAGTAATAATAATAGTGTCTAGAAAATGCATGTAATTTAGTTGTGATCTTAGCTGTTCTGGATTGAGTACACACCTATTCATGTTTGAACACTGCAGACTTTTTTTTTTGTAGTTTGTGTACGATACAGCGGTGCGGTAATTATTAAGACTCGCGGTTACTATTCAAAGATTGATCTTTCGGTGGCTGTAGTTTGGCTGTATTCGAATTATTAATGTAGAGTAGCGTAAAATTCGGGAGCCGTAGAAAAATAGCTTCTTCACCACAGATTGCGATTTTTGATAACATGGCCCCAGAAATTGATGAATAAAGGTTCAAAAAATCTTGTCTTGTTCCTCTTATGTGTGTCCTATGCCATTCGTTATGTTGCGTGGAATTCTTGTATAGTATGCCATAATTTCATCAGTAAATTGATAGTGTCTGGAAATATAACAAGTCAACTTTATCATAATCAGCTCAAATCCCTTTCATTCTCTCGCCAATCTTCCTGTAAACCTTGATGAGCCCTGTAACCAAGTTCAACTTTAATTTCTAATTGTTAGTTACAAATACCTGGTAGTAATTACTTGCGATCAAGGAACAAACTGGTAAGTAGTGATTTGTATAACGGATATCTTCGACTTGATTCCCTTTCATTATGCCCGTATACCCGATTAGTTATTGACCTTGCACTATAGTATAGACATAACGACTGAAATACGAACAACGTTATTGATTTTGCTCAATTTTGGAAAATTTAATATGATGTAATTATGAGTTCGTAGTTCCCCTGTCTGTACTGCAGTGTAACGCTATAGCTAGTTGGCTATAGGGGTACTTTCGGAATTTTCTTTTTAAAAACATTAACAAGCTAGAAAAACCAAGATAGCTGGGGAAAGTTCCCCTTTAGTAAATGGGGGTTGCATTGTCACCCTGTTTGTATGAAACTTTGCAACAGTAAGCTGTGAACGATTTTATAAGACAAATTATGAATCAGCACTAATAAATTAACAGAAAACGTCGTCTTGCCTTTTCAAATTAATATTGCCAATAGCTAAGTAATAAATCGTGAGTGGCTTATAAGTAAGTGGTGATGTAGATACTGTGACTGCAGAATTAAAAAAAGTCAGATAATACTGTATGTAGTAAACAAATGTTTTGAAACATTACAAACTCCTACATTTACAAAAGTAAGAGCATGAATTACACTATTTACAGGAACAGCTCGAAGCTATCATGTCCAGTAAGACTGTTTATGGTCCCTTCTTCGCTGAGGATTTATAAAGACTGCAGAATAACTCTGAGCCGTTGTCTTTCACTAACTGCGTGATTTATTAAATATTTCTTAATCTTTTACGTGTACCAATTTTTTTTAAATCTTTGTCATCTGGCAGTACACTGAGCCCACCCGCCCAAATATACTACCCGATGCCACGACTGCAGAGACTCGTTGACACTACAAAACCCTAACCTACACGGCCTATCTACAACACTGTTCTTTACATCGTTCGAAATAAACAATATCGTCCTCTGCAATCTGATTATTTAAAAGTGGCAAACACTCGTTGACTCAAGGTCGGTCCTTGACATTTTTGAAGTGTACGCGGACATTATTTTGGTGCCTCCCCTCCCTTTTCTCATGGAACTAAACATATTATCAAACTGTTATGAAGCTGTGGTTCCTACTTTTTGAAATTTTGACACGGGGCAGTAAATGATTAGTAAAAAAACATTTTATTATTACATTTTAAATAATGTTGTTATAATTAAAACTATCTGAAACGACAATGAAAATGACACCACGCATTTACTTCAATATCACACGACACTTCAAGTGCAGCTAAATGCGCGCCAGTCATGTTGTCATTAAGCGCGAAATGATGAGTCGATTTATCTTTGAAAGGGGCGTCTTCTGCTTCTCACTATGAGTGGGCGAAGGAGTGAGTAGCCATATGACATGCCTCCACGCCCCCTTCCTTTCGCGCAACACGATAACGGGTTTGACTAGTTTTTAAAATTGTAAATGTAGTGGGTGTAAAGAGCCTTTTATTAAAGTTATTATTATTAAAAATTGTAATTTAAGTACATTTTCCAAAAAATAGTCCAATAATTATTTTCTTTATTCTTAGTGTGTTTCGATTATTGAATAGAATTGTCNAGTACATTTTCCAAAAAATAGTCCAATAATTATTTTCTTTATTCTTAGTGTGTTTCGATTATTGAATAGAATTGTCACAACTCGTTGCAACTACAGGACACATACCTAACATTACTTAATTTTAATTACACCTTTCAGAATATTATATGATACCATCCACTGTTATACGATTATTAATTGAAAATGGCACAGAAGAGTTGCCAGTAGATAATCCTGACCTAACATTATGTACCTGCAACATACTTTATTACACCCTATACACATAATCGTATTTATATAACTCCACATTTACCTTTGCCCAACATATCCATTTTTTGCCGCCATGTAATACCACACTCATCCTATTTCGTCCTACAGTTATCTCACTATTACCATTCAATATATTTATTGTAAAACAGTTACCCCGTTTACTATTTTATCACAATATTCCAATCACCATAACACCCGGCACACACACACACACACGCGCGCGCGCGCGCACACACACACACACACACACACATACACATACACACACACACAGATATCTATTTTACGACACACTGCACTAACAGACAATAGCCAACGTAACAAAATAGATTCGTTTCTGTTACTAACTGTTACTATTGTCCATTTCATGTANCTCACACACTCACTCTCTCACACTCACTCTCTCACACTCACTCTCTCACACTCACTCTCTCACACTCACTCTCTCTCACACACTCTCTCTCACACTCTCTCTCTCTCACTCTCACTCTCACTCTCTCACACTCTCTCACACTCTCTCACACTCTCTCACACTCTCTCACACTCTCACTCACTCTCTCACTCACTCGCTCTCTCCACTAACAGACAATAGCCAACGTAACAAAATAGATTCGTTTCTGTTACTAACTGTTACTATTGTCCATTTCATGTANCACTAACAGACAATAGCCAACGTAACAAAATAGATTCGTTTCTGTTACTAACTGTTACTATTGTCCATTTCATGTAGGTGGGGTAAATTTTGATGGTTCTATGAAGTAGTGCACCCACAATATATCCTTCTGCCACAACTGTTCTGTCAGTGAATAAAACAACGTTGGTAAACAAATGTTATGAGTCCAACACACACTTGCATTTTCCTCTTTTTTCCTATCATGGCGGGTAGACACTGCCATGTGACTACGTTTTAACTGTCAAATGCTTCTACTGTTTTCATCTGTTCAAAGAATTTTGTCGTATTTCAAAAACCATTTCGTACGAATGTTCACAATGTAGACCCATTACAATTNTCATCTGTTCAAAGAATTTTGTCGTATTTCAAAAACCATTTCGTACGAATGTTCACAATGTAGACCCATTACAATATTTTGGTCAACTTAGGACTTTTTAAGAATTTGTCAATATTGACAATAGCTCTTACGATTATTGTTTTACATTGTTAACATATTTGTTGTACACGACATAGCACATTTTGCCGCTTCCAACTGCGGAGGAAAGAACTGTGGTATTTAAACTCTTGTTATTGATATGTGTTGGGTTATTTCGTTAAAAAGANTTCCAACTGCGGAGGAAAGAACTGTGGTATTTAAACTCTTGTTATTGATATGTGTTGGGTTATTTCGTTAAAAAGACTGCCTTTGTAAGAATAAAAATTAACACGAAGGAACAACCATTCAAACGAAAAGCCACGATAAATTCAAACACGCAACTGGTGTCGCTTATTTTTTGTACGTAGCAGAGATAAACTTCAATGATAGTGGTAAAAGATAGTGATAAACATGCAAACAAATAGGCCTACCGTAACTTTTATTCCACTCATATTCTATATATTGGTACTTATTGTTTTTTAGATTTATTTCATTATTTATTTAAATTTATCTGGCTGGGATTAGTATTTTGTTGGGATTGTGGCAAACATTCAAATCTCAGAAACGTAAGCACGATACACAGTTGTGTTTCAAACACCTAGGGCAAGGTTACAACGTTGTGATAAATAAATAGACGTGACTTTCAAACTATTAATTTAGTCCTAAAACAGTTCACTGTTAAAATGTATAAATTTCGCACGTCCTATATTTACAATCTCTTACACACACAGCGGTTACGACGCACGTTAGGGTATATTTATTCCTGCCTTAGAAAAGCAGATCTATCACAACATCGTAACTTGTCTNGCGGTTACGACGCACGTTAGGGTATATTTATTCCTGCCTTAGAAAAGCAGATCTATCACAACATCGTAACTTGTCTAGGTAGGTTTAAAAAAAGCGTGTACAAACTTGACGCTTCGTTCTGAAACACGCTATGTCATGTTGTCACTGCCAGTCGCCACTTCTGCCAACTTCAGATTTGTTACCGTCCCGCCATCACATCTAAANGCGGTTACGACGCACGTTAGGGTATATTTATTCCTGCCTTAGAAAAGCAGATCTATCACAACATCGTAACTTGTCAAGGTAGGTTTAAAAAAATCGTGTACAAACTTGACGCTTCGTTCTGAAACATGCTATGTCATGTTGTCACTGCCAGTCGCCACTTCTGCCAACTTCAGATTTGTTACCGTCCCGCCATCACATCTAAATTAATTTTATTAAGTATTCAAACAAAAGCTCGTTTCAGTTGTAAATTACAAATTCGAAAATATTTTTGCTGTAATAAGTATGAAATAATGTTACCAGGGCCTACCCACGGTAATCTGCGCTGATATTTTTAATCTTAGCAGTGAAATATGTTTCCTTCAGTGCTACCTAAAAAATAAATTATATAAATTGGCGATGTTTTATTTACAAATAGCATACCAAAAAACTATGTTAAATAATATTTTAACTGTAAACTATTTCTTACTAGCCATTGCCAACACATTGCTGCTATCACAGTTTTTAATTCGTATTATGCGAAATAAATATTACACGTTATAGAAGATGCTAAGTTAAAGTTTCTTTTATTGAAGAATACAATAATTTAAAGNGTCCCGCCATCACATCTAAATTTATTTTATTAAGTATTCAAACAAAAGCTCGTTTCAGTTGTAAATTACAAATTCTAAAATATTTTTGCTGTAATAAGTATGAAATAATATTACCAGGGCCTACCCACGGTAATCTGCGCTGCTATTTTTAATCGTAGCAGTGGAATATGTTTCCTTCAGTGCTTCCTAAAAAATTAAATATATAAATTGGCGATGTTTTATTTACAAATAGCATACCAAAAAACTATGTTAAATAATATTTTAACTGTGAACTATTTCTTACTAGCCATTGCCAACACATTGCTGCTATCACAGTTTTTAATTCGTATTTAATGCGAAATAAATATTACACGTTATAGAAGATGCTAAGTTAAAGTTTCTTTTATTGAAGAATACAATAATTTAAAGNATGCGAAATAAATATTACACGTTATAGAAGATGCTAAGTTAAAGTTTCTTTTATTGAAGAATACAATAATTTAAAGTTAATCACAGTGTTATATATTTGTCATATAAAAGTTATTGAAAAAAACAGGTTGACATTTTACTCCTAGGGTGATTTTTCAAAGGTGCGTTTCAAAACATCCGAAGAAACCGCAAATGGACTAAAAACGCTCGCTGCTTTGCATTAATGCCCTTGACCCAACCCGCGCGAGCGGAGGATGGAGTACTAACGTCAGAAGTCCGCAGCAATTTTCAAAGGCAAGCCTATCGCGACTAACGCACATGACCTTCAGCGCATTGAATTTCTGAGGTTATCTACGAAAGAATGTTCTGGACAGCCCTTGCCTCGCTCAGTGAGACCCGGATTGCAGCGAACAACCTAATCCGGCCGCGACGGGTCTCCGAGCAGTCCGTTTGAAGGATTATTGCGCGTCATTAAGCGACAGGTGTGCGAAGACAACGAAGCGAAGAGCCAGCAGAGCATAAGTGGTGGTGGGTGTGAAGTCTGCGGACTGCGAGCATCGGTGCAGTGGAGGGACTGGTGGGCGGGACTACTGAACTGGATGCATGAGTGCAAGACATTTGGAATGATGGCAAAGGAAGGCTGAACATGTGCAAATGAGTGTGATTTGACTGCAACCAATATACACACACACATTGAAGATGTCTTAAATTAGAATCGAGATAGGCATCAAATAAATATTGCGCTCACTGAGAATAGCAAGATTAATAATAGTGGAGATACATTTTTCAATGTTGAAAATAATTGCTGCTTGAATGATTTAAAGATCAAATATATTTATTGAATTTTTATTAAGACTTTCATCCCTCAGGAATTGTAATACGTCCACCTGGCGTCTTGCAACACTGGTGTCAGAAGTGGGATGAATACATTTGATTGTAAATTAAGTTATGCAGTAGGAAAGCAATTAATCATATTAAACAATTTAATTAATTGCAATACCTGTTTCTGAAAATAATTAAGACTGTTTTGTACAACCATCGCAGTGAATGCTGACTGGACAAATGTCTGCAGAACTAGAAGCACTGCGAGCATTGAGGGTCTAAGTAGTAAAGTCAGCACAAGTGCAAATAGCTTGAGGGAAGGTGTAAAAAGTGAAATTAGAAGTGTGAACGAAACTAAACACCAAAATCATTAGTGTAACAGAATGTGTGAACGAGAATGTAAATAGCCAGATAATTAATGTGATTTAGTAAATCAGAACACACATAATGCAGATAGGAACCTCCTCTACATTACAGGCGTGACAAACTGCTTCTTTCCTACGGGGTGCGGATGCGTTCGGATTCATTCCACCATCACCACAATGGTTTTCTTCATCTGCCCCATGTACAATTGTACTCCGCTAGGTCATGTTCTCCTCAACTATGGTCTGTCTACTGTGCACATACCCTGGAGCGTTATGACTTACCTCTGTATATGTTACTTTTGCCTAGCCGTGAACAGTTATAGCTGACAACGCAGGTTGAGGTGCGCTTCGACCTAGCGGAATTTTCTAAAATGACCACTCCTGTTGTTTACAAGGGCCTTTTCCTCTATCTCGTGTTTTTGTGTTCCATGGTTTTATTCGTTTTTACACTGATGGTTCAAAATCGTATACCTCGACTAGGTGCGCCTTAGTCACTAGTTCTTCTCGAGATTTTTTTGGAGTTCATCCATCTTGCAGTATTTTAACTGCATTTCTTTATGGTATTTTCAAGGCCCTGTGTTTTATCACTAGAGGGTTTCACCGTAAATGCCTTGTGTGCTCCGATTAGGTCATCAGATCTGGCTCCACAGCTCACCCGCATATTTCCATGATCCAGGAGAAGCTAGTGGGGGCTGTGCGTATTGGTGTTCACGTCATCTTCCTGTGGGTTCCAGGGCATGTGGGCATCCCTGGCGATGAAGCAGCAGATATGGTGGCTAGGGAGGCATGCAGCCTTCCTCCCTGAGACCCTCGTGTTCCTGTGTGCGATGTGCTGCATGCAGCCCGTGGCCTTGTCTGGCAAGTTTGGCAGAGGGAGTGTACTGTCCAACAATTTATGGGCCATCTCCGACTTTCCTATTTGCACTCGTCCTGAAGTTTCATGCACTCGCAGGGAAGATGTACTTTCTCGACTTTCCATCGGGCAAACTTGTCTGACACACAAATATCTGCCTCGTGGCGAACCGCCTCCTGATAGTGATGCCTGCGGCACTCCCTTGACTATCCGGCACATTCTGGTGGAGGAGTGTCGCAGGTATGACCATGCTCGTCGCACTTTGAATGTTCCTGACGACCTACGGCGAATGCTGTGTGATGGGAGTATGTATGTGAGCAGCGTATTTCCATTTGTACCTGTAAAGGGTCTTATTAATGTGTTGTGGTTTGTTATTTGTGCTTGTATTGATGCTCCTGAAGTATTTGTTCCCGTTTTGTTAGTTTTTTTTGCGACTGTCCGTTTGCTTCCTGTGGTGGTTTTTAATCTGTAATTGTAGACAGGAAAATAGACTGCATTAGTGAGTTAGTGAATACGAAAATTTACTGTGCGGACGAGAAAATTGACAGTGTAAATGAAAAAGTAACATAGACGGTGTAAATTAAATGGTAAATGGTGCAAATTAAACGGCGAACAGTGTAAACGAAAGAAATGACAGTGTCGAGAATGAAACGAAACAGGAAATAAGGGCATTGGAGAAGGAAGGCCAAGAATTTCTTCAGCAATGGAGTTTCGCTAACATCATACTGGTAGCCGAGAAAAGTGGAGAAGCAGTGCAAGTCGTAACCAACGCAACAACCTCTGAGGATAGCCAGCAGTTGTGCGGCATTGGTATCGTGCAGCCAATTAAACCCGCCCCTTGCAAGTGGTACATCTGGCTGCACCCCACACTATGCAGGGCGCCCTGGCTTGAGTACTGGAGGTGGAGTTCGGAAACCAGGGGTCCACACACCGACGTCCAGTATGGGCAGTCACGCTGAACGAAGACTAAGGCAGCATGAAGATACTGAAGGAGTTGTACATGGCTGTGAAGGACATCGCTTCCGGGGTCTGTGCTACAGAGCTTCGCCAACTCCCACCCAAATGACGTAAATGTTGGTCATGTGGACATCCGGGGTAAAGGAGAGCCTACCATCCACAACAGCAGTAACAGGAGTAGCGGGACATTAGACAGCGAGAGGCAGATGAGAGTACAACACATACCGAAAACATGTAATTGCCGATCTTGGGAAGGGTGGGGTGTCGGTGACTGCTGGAGGGAAGGCCCCAATGATATTACCTGTATGTTCGGTGAAACAGGATCTGGATGCAATACTAGTGAAGGGGAGCATGAATGATTTTTTTGCCAGATGGTTGTCACACTGTGGTGACCATAACAGTAGTATGACCAGACACCCCAGCAATCGCCCAACGACAGTATAGAACAATGCTATTTTACTACAGTAACTATAACTCTGTATATAGAGTATGACCATTGATTTTCCGAGCGTATGCCGCTAATAGCGCGCGGTGATTGGCTGAGACGTAGCGCGACGCCATCTTGTACCCAACTGAGCCACGCGGTATGATGCAGTTGTAATGGGGAAAACACGTCTTGTGCACTTCGAAACGGACAACTATACCGAGTTGTTGTGCTAGTGGGTGTAATACCCGAGCTGAAAATGGTTTTGCTATTTTATACCGGCTACCTTCAGACCAAAGAAATTCCGAAAGAAGAGCAGTTTGGCTACAAAAAATTCGAAGAAAAGATTGGATTAGTTACCAGGAAACAGTGCTGCTCTTTGTTGCGTGAAGTATCAGAATAATAATTTTTTTTTAAGTGACTAGTTTAGACACTATAATATTTTAAAGGCTCGTATGTTGCAGTAGCCAAAGAAAGCATATTTATTTAAGTAACCGTATAAAACAAATATCTTGGTATTTTTGATACGGAAGACTGGGGATATACTATACTCTGTACCATGTAAGTTGGCCAGATTCTGACAGGTCTGCGGAAGTAGCCCCACTGTTTACATCTGACTACGTATCTTTCCGCCATCAGCCGCATCCTTCCGCCGACCGGCCACATGGCAACGATGTTGTTTATTTTCATGCTGTCATCAGCCGATTCCCTTGTTAATGTACTGTGCGTGGAACGTTTTAGGCAAACTTGCTACTCAGAAATACGTAGCTGCGATTGTATATTATTAATAGTAATGTGTACATAAATCATTAATCAGTAAATTGTTATGTTAAAGGGCAAAAATATAAATAATTAATTTAAAATTTATTAACTACAAAAAAAATGTAATGCTAAACAAATTCTAAGATATTTTAGACTGACTTCTGTCTAAAAAAAAATGAGCAGGTTATAAAAGTAAAAATATAAAACCTTGCAAAAATCAAATATTTGCTAACTCTCTTTAATTTGTCCAAGACAGTGAATTTGGGTTAACATTTGCGAGACGATAGTTGTAGCTATTATCACACTTTGAACGTTATAGCTAATATATTCGAGTTGGAAATATGTGATGTGGAATAACGTTATAATTGTTTAAAAACTATTCAGGCATGTCCCACTTTGTTCGGAAACAAGGAATTATGGCACAAGAACAATATGGCGTATAATTTACATAGACTAACGATTACCTGCCGAATATAAATGACAAATACTCAAAATCGCTGTACACGAAATATATGTTACTTTAAAAATTATGTAGAGCTCGCAAAAAATAAAACTATTGGTATCTGTTCGTAAATGTATTATATAAAGCAAACGAACGCTATTCTCTTCTGGCTTGTAATGCTTCGGAAAGAATCCCACAGATGGCGCGCACAACAGTTCAGNGAATCCCACAGATGGCGCGCACAACAGTTCAGCGCATGGTCTGAGCCGCATTTTTTTTGCAAGAGGTAGCGTCTTTGTAAAGTTGACTGTTCTTCTATTACTGGTTCGGAACGACACGAATTTGAAATATATTTCTTCAAATTATTAGAAAAAATAATTCAACAGTATTATGCAATATTTCTATATGCTTTTGGAAATAATATCAAACACGTANGAAGTTTAGTTTCTAACACTAAAAACCACTGTTTTATGACCACATAAAATAAAATGTATTAATTAATCTAGGAACGAATTCTTATCCGCGTATTTCCTTCTTGTCTGATGTGCGCCGTCAGTGCACTCAGAATAGCCAACGTAATATTAATTTTCGTTCGTTCACGCATCAGCTGGTACAGGTTTTGTAAATGGCACGTTGTTTGTTTGGAATATATCAAGTTGTCACTCACTGACTGTCAGAATCTGGCCAACTTATATGAAATGAAGTATATAATGCTTATACCATGTGTATAGGCCTGTTTCTTGCGAAAAAAAAATGAAAATGATTTTGTATAGCCTATCATGTATAATTAATACAGCATTTATTTGATGGTTCATTTGATAGCTCTCACTTATTATCTGTATTTAACCCGTAGCCGATTTATTTTTACATCACGTCATGTTACAAACAAACCGTTGATTGCATAATCACTGAGGCAGTTTATAGTTGTCTTGTTCGTCGCAAATTGACGGCTTTACATTTCATCCAGGCCTAATGCCTCCCTACAGATTAAGAAAAATGCTTAAAATTGTGAACCGGATTTTGTTGTAATTAAAACTGATATTAAACAGGATTATGGTATAACTCCAAAAGTTGAGTGCTGCAGTTTTCTCTTTACGACAGCAGTTTCAGATAATTTCACAGAAAATGATAATTCATCTATACTTCGCATATTTTCACTCAATGTCGTATTGCTTAATTGTTTTATGAGGAAATTCTGCGTACAGAAACAACATTTTTCTTCTTCAGAAAAAGCTGTCAGGGTAATATGTGCGAAGAGAGAACTTGAATCATGCAACACACTCTTCAAAAAGCTAAACATTCTCCCTTTTTGCATCTTAATATATTTGTTATACACTATTATATGTATCTAATAATATAGAACACTTTAAGCTACTTAAACAGTGAAATGCATTGCTATAACACACAGAGGTAAAAGAAAGCTGCATATTTTTACTAGATTACTTACTACTGTTCAAACCTTTTAGGAAATCTACTCATCAGCCATAAAATTGTTTAACAATTTGCCATCAAACAAACATTGAAAGGTTTTTTTTACATAAACATAACTTTTGCTCTATAAATTAATACTTGGCATTTTCAACACATTGATCTAACTTAGAGGTTTATATATTTTACGTCTGACTTTTTGTATAGTCATTGAATTATGATTTTAGCTACTCTATTTGACATAAAACATTTTTGGAATTTTAATTTTTTATATATTAATTAGGAAATTATGGTTGTAATTATATAAATATTTTATATACACTGGGAATATTGTATATACATTTTTTTAAAATGATTGTCCTAGTGTATTGAATTGTTTAACAGAATGATCATTTTTTACTTGTATGTCTTTTTATGTGATTATTTTGACTTATTTGTAATATGTATTTATTTTGTGTATGTGTTTGTCATATGTTTCTTTTTGTAATTTGACTCTTTCCATATCCACGAGCTTATTTGCTCTCGTGGGATTAAATAAAATATGAGCAATAAATAAATATAAATTATTACAACTTTTTAAAACCTTTAAATAGGTTCATGTATTATTGTTTATTTTTAATAATTCTAAAAACATTAATTTGACAAGAGAATATAATTTTCGTAACGTTGCCAGAGGCTAGCTGAGTGTGCAGTACGTCTGTAAATAGTAAATTTTTCTGCCAAGCCGGTGCGACACGTAAAACATTTCACCGCGCCTCGTAAAATACAAAATATTTGTTTGCAGAACATTAAAATTTAATATTTTCTTTATGCTTGAGTATTATATATAATTTTTCGCGACTCACGATTTTAGGGTAGTTATTAACATTCCATGTTCCAGCCGGTTTTTCGGTAAAAATTAGTTTCGAGATCTTAATTTTTACATGTAAACTGTAACACGTGGATGAAATATGACAAATCAATAGGAATCCCCATGGCGTGTAAGACTAGTGGATACATTTTGGTGGCATTTTTAAAAGTTAAATTTTTTAAAATTTAATATATATATATAAGGTTAAATGTTTAAAGATACTGTACTTTGACCCTGTTTTGTACTAATTTAACAAAATTTTCTTGAAGTGGACGGTATTTTATTTTGGCCATACAGATATTAATAATAAATGTAAACATGCAAATAATTTTCTTTTTTGGAATATTTTTGCCTTCCAAGTAAATATTTTAATTTGTTTTATCTATAAATTGTGTTCAGTTATGACTTTACAGATAGGTAGAAACAAGAGTCGATTTTAGCCACCTAAATTATATGTTTAGGACAAAAGAATTAGAAATATCTGCATTTTAAAATGTATTATTTTGTATTTAAATGTGTTGGAAGGTTTTGTTAAGTTTATTTACATTGTACGATATTTTCGAAATGTCAGTTTGAACTGCCGTTGAACACTGTAACCTACGAATCGCCAAACATCTTGCCTTTGTGACGGACTGGTGTGCCCCGATCGTAGCTCAATTTTATTGTTAGCCTAAGTAAATTGTGACATTTTATTAAGGACACTTCAAGATGCGTGGCTTGACAGACCACACGGGCAAAATAAATAAGAAGAGGTCCGAACATGGTCGGTGAATTATTCTTAATAAAAAAAAGAATGCACTGTCTCCACATCTATCCAGACTCCAGAGTAAGACTGTTTCATTAATCCTAAGAAATTATCCTTTTTCCGACCATCATCAGCTTAAGTGTAATGTGTATAGTGTAAACTATTTCCTTTTCTCTTCATAATTTTTTTTCTACGAATGTGTGAAAGTGTTTTCCAGACAAGTTTTAAGGAATGTTATTTGCGTTTCCCGACACAAAGCCAGTATTAAATGTCTAATACTGCCCCAAGATATCTAATTGCTCATGATTATATTAGCAGCTGGACATAATTTATTTGCATTAAAGGTTAACAAGGTTTTAGACCAGTCAATTATCTGGGCGGACTTTCTAGTTCAGCACAATGTGAAGCTATCTAAATTTGAGAACACATTTTTTTGGATTTTTTTTCTCGTAATTTTGTAAATGTGGCTCAGGAAATTTTATTCTTCGTAAAAAATTGATATGTACTTATTAGGTCAAAGCTTAACCGGGTAGGGTAATTAGTTTTTGAGAATCTTCAAATTTATTAAATTAATTGAAAGAAAATTCTTATGTTGTATGTGCTTCTATACAAGTGTATGTTACATACAGGTAAAGTTGTTTTGTGTTATACGAGTACAGGTCCTACACAGTTGAGTAATTAAGTTTGACACATCATGAGACACTTAAAGTTGTTACTTACTGTATATAATAAAAGTCTGAGTTCTGTTGTTATACGCACTATCTTGACACACTGTTTGTGGCGACCCAACGTTTTGTCAAGGGGAAAATTAATTAATTTATAGATTACCGGATCAGTTATCGAAAATTTGAACAGTTACTTAATCGTACAACGTTTTGAGAAGTTTTGTTTTAATTTATGCAGAAAGAACTTTTTTTTTGTATGTGTGTCCAGACCATGTACTGAGACTTGTGATTCGCTTTGAGCTAGCGGACATTTTGACAATGGAACATTTTTTTGTCCGATTACTTTACATTCAAGTGGCAAAACATATTTTAACTTTTTTGGTGGACAGTTCAATAATTATTTTTTACTCATATATCAATATTTTAACAGAATGTAAATCAAGTGAAATGAGGAATTTTTAAATACTCTTGCAAACTTCGTTAAATTTTGAGTTTGAGAGTTGCAACAATTTTAGTAAATGAATACTTTGCTTAACAACAAAAGTGTCTTGTTTATTTTGATGGCGAAAGTTAATGCTGAAATTGTTTACTGTAACAAAATGGTTTGTATGCCAGTACACTGCGCACTACTGACAAATGCCCAGTGCAATCTACGTGTGCGCTAGGGAGGAGCACTTCACCTTCCCTATTGGGGAACCTGTAGGCCTACACATCAGTCATCAGCATAGCAAATCGATTAAGGCAACACAAACACACACACACACACACACAAAATCACCACTGCTCAAAACATTTAAGACTACACCCTTAAACCCTCAGTCGGATGGAATGGTCGAGAGGCTTAACCACACTCTTGAGCTGTACCTGTCGATTTTTGTGGCAGACAACCAAGGAGGACTGGGATTCAAGGGTGCCATTATTATCTCCTTGCCGCTCGGTAGTTCATAAGTCTACAAGGGTAACACCATCCAGAATGCTGTTTGGAAGAGAGCTACGCCTTCCTAGTGACCTGCTGTTTGGCCGACCGATAGAAACGAAAAGCTTCTGCCCATGATTATGCCAGTGAATTACGTCATAAACTAGTTGGCATTCACGGTTTTGCTCGACAGCACCTCAGAATGAATAGTGACAGGATGAAGACATGGTGTGACAGGAGTATGTCGGGTGAGGTATTTAAAGGATAACTGAAATGTTGGAAAGCCCCCTACAGAATTCTGAAGATCAATGATGTGGTGGTCCTCTCAAGACCCCGATGTTAAGAGACGTTCAAATCCCTTCACGTCAATGATGTGGTCTTTTGATGTGGCTGTCGGGCGAAGCCGAACGTAGTTCGCATCAACCGAATGGCACTCTACAAAGGTCTGGATGTTAAGAGTCTGTTCGGGACGAACATACTTGAAGAGTGGGCACTGACTGTTACGTGCTCGCTTCTTTGCATAGCTTTCCTTTACCCGTCCCGCGCGAGCGAGAGAATGAGGTCAGAGTAGTAACGTGATAAGTCCGCGGCGATCTTCAAAGACAAGCTGCCGCGATATGCCTATTGCGACTCGCGCGCTCCTGGCCTTAAGCGGATTGAATTGCTCAGGTCATCAACGAAAGATTGTTTTAGTCAACGCCCTTGCCTCTCTAAGTGAAACTTGGGGCGCGGTGAACCTTATATACTGGGCCAAGAAGTACGAGATTGGAAAAACTCTCGCGTAGTGTTTCTGTAATTCGAAATTTGTAATAAAGAGTTTTATTTCGAAGGGAAAGTATAGTTTCTTTCTTAATTAAAGCGGTGATATTCGACAATTTGAAAGCTCGTAACAACTGAAGATTCTACCTCTAGGATATGATCGGCTCTCAAGACCACGCTGTTAAGAGCCGCACAAATCTCTCCACTCTAGGATACGAAGTCGGAAAAACTTGGTTGTTAAGATTGTCTCTGAATAAGGCGAGGAGTTCCCCTGTGCATCACTTGACTCCTAGAATGTCTATAAATTGGTTTTTAACTATAGGACCATTGAATCTGAGATACCACAATTTAGCCTGTTAAGGAATTCCCATTCGCCTTGTTGACCATAAATTATACTGTCAAACAATTAGCTCATACATTTTGTTTACTGCTTCAATTGTCTTAATATTTCGATGCTCGTCGTGGTCGATTCACGGGAAAGTGGCGATGACATAACGTTCAGGTTTGCCGACAATATCAGTTGTGAGATTTCGTGCTCCTAGCACAGAGTAGACGGGTAGAAAACTACATAGGGACGAAATGGCGTGGCGATTCCTTTGATATGGCCGTACTCATTCTGTGATTGGTTGTGTGAGGCTCTGGCTACTGCATACTGCGAAGGGTTACCTGCTGGCTGGTCTGACGACTGGCGAGTAGGTTACCAGCACTTGATACGCGAACGGAGTTTCAACATGTTGTTGGCGTGTGCGTTTGAAGTTCGCGGTGCAAGCGGATGTTTCACGTCTATTCTTAAGTACTGTGTCCCTAGACTGGAGAGTAGAGTGATTGGTCGATGGTCGCGACAGTGGTTCTACAACCGCCCGTGTCTTCACACTGCTCTCCACTAGAGTAGCGCCCTGAACACTTCAGTTACATAACGAGCCACCAGTGTCGTAAAAGCGACCGAGTGTTGCATCTGCCACCCGGCGTGGTTTGCTTGGATACTCGCGGCGATGTGGGAAGTGACGTCACACGTGTCGGTGGGAGCACGTGGTTGCAGCAAATAAAAAGACCCTTCTCTTCTCATCACAAACGCGCATACATGCCGGCCGTAATGAAAGTGTTTACCACACAAGCCGTTTGGACGGGCCTGAACCAATTGACCCCTAGCTCCCGGACTGCTCTGTGGCAGGATCCCGCATTCTTTCAGGATTTTCTCGTAAGGGAAGACCCGCATGCAAAGAAAAAAAATGTGTACTTTAGTTATCTCAATTTCTTTAACTATTACAGTTTTCAGCTCCAAAAATGTTTAAGTCTTTTACTGTCACACGTTCAGCATAAGAGAGAAAAAACGGGAGTTGAGAGGTCTTGGTGGGCGTTTAAGAGGATTATGTCGTAAAGAAACGAGGGAACGATACGGGCGACACAAACACGCACCCTTAGCACCTCATCGCTCATACGCGCAAGGCGTGCATTGTTTCCGTCGTGATACTGTACTGTGCAAATCAGATCTGTAACAATGGAACTTACGCGATGAAAACCCACAGATTAAACTACGCTCGTATATACGTACTTTTCTCTTAATAGCTTAAGGAAACTGCATAGGCAAGCTTTAGAAATGTGATATTTGACGATTCTCGCAAAAAGTTTTCTCCATGAATACACATATAATGATAAAATAAAATAGGGGCGTGGATAATGTTTTTGTACCTTTTCTGGCAGCCTTTTCTTCAGAACATTTATTTACCGAGATATATTTGCGCAAACAACGATTTCACGGGAAATGTTTTAGTGCACAACTACTCCTAACAGCGTGGCCTTGATTGTCGGTGAGGGTGAAATGAGGTGAAGATGGAGTAGCGGCGGAATGCAAGGGCGGGTAAGCAGTAAGTACCCCGAGAAAACCTGCAGGCTAACGGCAGTTCCTGTTGCGCCTCCCACTCGCTTAAATCCGAATGACTCCGCTGGGAATAGTGTCTGACTCGCCTTGCTTGGAGTCGAGTAGTCNAGGGGAAAATAAATACTTTTGTACATTCCTGGCAGAGGAATATACTGCATACTGTGTTGTGGGTGACATTCATTTGCTCTTTTGAAGCTGGAACTTCGTGGTGGTTGTTTTATGTTCCAACCATAGCAATTTCAAGTCAGCCCTATGTAGGAGGTCACTCGGTCAACTTCTCGTGTTCAGTAAGCATTAACGTAATGAACTGGGATCTAGCTAGTTGTGACGAGAAGGTCCAACCGGTAACAATCAGTATTTTCGATTTTTCAATCCAGTGTGATAAGGCTTTGTTTTCTTCAGCTTTCTGTGGATAACCTGCGGCCTTATAAACGAAATTTTGCTACACCATATATATATATATATATATATATATATACACACACACACACACACACACACACACACACACACACACACAACACACACACACACAATGGCACACAATTAATCAATTCAAATTTCTTTGTGGCAGTCTCTAAACTGCATTGGCTGCCTCTCTGCCAATCAGCATATTATATTATCGAGATCCCAAAGACCTGCTTTCTCTTATGTTTTGCACTATTTGTTTCACCGGGGGAAGGGGACAAATTCTAGGCAACGAAACGTTGTGAATCTTGTGTTGTCTCCGTTTTTTTTTTTTTTTTTTTTGTAATTTTATTTTGTGCGCCCACTGAATTTGTTTTATTCCCATCAGCTCTCCGTTGTTTGGTCTTTTCATAATGTTCTCTGTTGTAATAATTTTTGTCATTACTCTCCATTGGGTCTCGTGTAACTTAATTTATTTTTCTCTCGTGTTCAAATTTTTTCGACTGTGTTTGCCATCTTGATCATTAGTTTAAAATGTTTAACCAGAATTTACGATGGTATTATGTATATTTTCCTAAATTATTTTCGTTGTGTTTTCTTTTTCGTGGTGGTTTCTTGTTCAATTTTTTATTCCTTTGACTGCTGTCTATGTTTTAATGATTGATAGGTAGTCTTTTGCTTCCTTTGTTTATTTGCCTTCCCGTTCTGTTTTTGTCATGACGTCTTTTATTTATTTTGTTATTTTCTTTTTACTTGGCAATGGATTTGGTGCTTAAATCGACCAATCAGTAATTCCTGGAGATTGCTTGTACATACATGTTATCAGGACCGCCAAACTGAGATCAATCAATTTTTAAAGTGCTTTTGAAACGTGGATTTTCGAATTTAAAAATTTTCTATTGCAAATATAGGTTATATGCAGTACAGAGTTGGATATTATAATAAGCATAACTTTAATGTAGCACCATTATTTTATTGTCGTTATGAGAAATTATTTCTCTGAACTGCCCCGCTTTCTTTATAGTATTAATACGAGACGCCAGAGGTTCGTATCCGCTTTCGTGAGGGATGGTCGTAATAAATATAAAATAACTACATTAAATGTCTTAAAAGTCCCGCCCGCCAGTCTCGTTCTCCACTGTACCGATGCTGGCGGTTTGCAGACTTCACTCCCACTGGTCACTCTTGCCGCCACTCGACACACTGCTAGTTCGTTGCTTCGCTGTCTTCGCAAATCTGTCGCTTAGGTTCGCGCAATCTTCCACTCTCAACTTTCCGTTCGGAGGTTCGTCGCAGTTTAAGTAGTCTCGTTGGCCCGATCTGGAAGATTCCCACCACCCGGAGTTTCGCTGAGAGGCGAGGACGATGAACCAGAACATTCTTTCACAGATAACCGCAGAAATTCAGTCCGTTGAGTCATAACCGCGCGAGTTGCGATAGGCTTTTCGCGGCGGCTTGCCGTTGAAAATCGTGGCGGACTTCTCACGTTACTGAGCTGACCTTCAGTCGCTCGCGCGGGACATGCCATTGTTATATGCTTGCGCTGGTTTGCATCGCTTCTCTTGCCCGACCCGGTCGCGTGAATGGAGCGTGTGAAGGCCGCGCTAATAACCCGAGAGCGCGCAGAGATGTTCAAAGGCATGCCGCCGCGCATGCCACTGTTGCCAGATATACCTATCGTGACTCTTACTCTCCTGACGTTGGATGGATTGAATTTCTGAGTTTATTTGAAATAATGTAATAGTGGAGATTGTTTAATGTTGTAAATAAAATCTGTGTGAATAAATTGAAAATTAAATTTAGTTATTTTATTTTTATTAACATATCCATCCCTCACGAACTTGAGTACGCCCATCAGGAGTCTTATACCAGTATGAAGTCGCCCAACACATCATCCTCTACCAGCCTAGGTCCATAGGTACGAGCACTCCCAGTGTAAGGTCACTATTAGTCGCAATGCTCGTTGCGTTTAATTGTAACAATAGTTTGACAGCGTGTAGTTCTTTGAAGTGTAAAACATGGTATATCCGTAACCTTTTTGTAATTTCTAACAAGAAGTCTTCTGGGTATTTTATTGAAAAAGGAAGACCGATAACTGCTTCAGTGGAAAAACAAGTGTGTGCTTTAAAATGTTACCTTACTCTCAATCCTCGTCTCCTGACCCTAGCATCCGAAGAGTTTGAACAAGATTTGAGAGATGCTAATGCTGAACTTCAGTCTTCCGTTGTCGATTCGCCACCGACTTGAATTATTCTTAAAGATAATGTTTTTATGAAGAGTGATGGCTGGGTGTAGTGTCATACTGCGGTCGAAATTTTTGTGAAAAGACTGACTAAATCCACGTGCAAATTCCAATATGTTTAATGCCTTCGGGGTATATTGTGATTTTCATAGAAGACTGTACAATTACAGATACCCTTCGTTTAACGTAGTTTTTGAAAGGAAACAACTAACTGTGCAGGCTTCTGTAACATCTAAATAATACGCCCTATGTGCCTGTGCTTGCTGATGAAATGCATCACTGGACATATTAATTTTATTATTACCAACAGCATCTGTGATAACTTTCAAATGTAACCATGACTCTCTAAATCGTAAGTTTCCTATGATGCGTCCGGATGAAATTGCTTCTGAAAAATTAATACTTACTAAGAACTACTTAAAATCCACAATGTCACAGGAACGTCTACTGGGGCTGACAACGTCGTCAGCATAGCCGTGCGCGGCCATTATCGCTAGGGTGTGCTACAAAGTTAGAGAGAGAATCGCTATAAATGAGAAGATTCGGGAGTTTTCCCCTGGAAACTTTATTTTCTATTTTAAAATTGTGATACGTAACAGTTGTGCCAAAATAGGATATTTTAAAAACACCACATTTCGCAGTTATTCGCTAAAATATGTATGGGAAATTCAGTCGGAAAGAATAGAAAATTTGAGAAGTGAAATGAATTATTTAATACAGTAAATTCTACGTATCGACTGATACTTGTGAAATAACTTTAGCACCGCTGGCTGCCTGCTCCATGTGTAGTTGCGGCCCGCAGTTATACCTACTTCATATCATATACGTTGGCCAGATTCTGATAGTTAGTGGCAATTGACGTATATGAAACAAACAAAGTGCCATTTACAAAATCCTGTAACAGCTGATGCACGAACGAACAAAAGTTAATATTACGTTGGCTATTCTGAATGCACGGTCGACACACATTAGACCAGCCGAAAATACGCGATAAGAAAGAGTTTCTAGGCTAATTAATGCATTTTATTTTACGTGGTCATAAAACAGCGGTTTTTAGTGTTAGAAACCAAACTTCACGCTAAAGTATAAATGTATAGATGTTCAAAATTAAAGGCACATTAAAACGATCCATATCCAAATGAAACGCAATTTCAAAATCTTTTTTCACGTCTTAATCGCCCCTCTCCAACCCCGATTTCATTACGTGCTTGATATTAATTCCAAAAACATATAGACATATTGCATAATATTGTTGTTACTAAATTTTAAATTAATTATTTATATTTTTGCCCTTCAACATAACAATTTACTGATTAATGATTTATGTACACATTACTGTTACTACAATCGCAGCTACGTATTTCTGAGTAGCAAGTTTGCCTAAAACGTCCCACGAACAGTACATTGACAAGGGGGATCGGCTGATAATTACAGCATGAAAATAAACAACATCGTTGCCATGTGGCCGATCGGCGGAAGAATGCGGCTGATGGCGGAAGGATACGTAGTCAGATGTAAACAGTGGCGTTACTTTCGCAGACCTGTCAGAATCTGGCCAATTTATATGAGACAGAGTATAGCCTGGGGAACGCCGACACATCGGACACCTGTGAACAGTCCTGATGCCGTGGACAAATCAGTTTCGGTGTTATTCAGTATGTCTCGTACTGATCAGTATGCTCGTAGGCATGCTGACATTCTAGAGTAATAAACAAATCTCATGCCACAATTTTAAATTAGTAAATTTGTGGGCCATTGGGTGTGCCTGGGCACATCCAGCATACATCGTGCGCACGTCTATGGATGTCAGCAGAATATGATGTTTTTCAAGAAACTGATACAGAGGCCCCGGTGAAAATTTACATTGGCCGCTCCTTCATCTTATTACGTTAATCCTCATTGTCGCTATCGGTTCTCAAGGCCTCTTCAAGAGCCGCCCAAATCTCTCAACTCATTGTCGCTGTATTTTCATTAAAAATTATTAGTTATTTATAAGCTTTTCGCGGTAAACTCAGCACTTTTGGAAGCCCTGCTTAAGACACAGTTGTATTTACATTGTGTATTCCTCCACCATATGTAAAATTAACATTGCAATGGTTATGATCACTTTATTCATGAGTCAGTCAAGTGAAACTGTGAAATTATTTTAAAAAGTATATGTTTTACGATTTTTATAATTGTTGTACTTATGTATTAAAATAACATAAATAAAGTGATACCGTCTCAGTATTCACAAATGTTTACCTCACATCTTTAATTCAACATTACGATATGGAAATACTTTCCTTCAGTTGTTACCATCTTTACTGGGCGCTTGCCAGTCAATGTGTCCGTTTAAATATATAAATGTAGGAGCAGTGGCTGTTTTCAGAGGTTGATTTCGGAAATGCTCAATTAACCGTGAACAGTCTGTGTGAAATGTCACTCATATTGTAATATCAAATAAAGGATTTCGCGTTCATTTTTGTCTTTCAAGTTAATGTAAATAGCGAAAGAGAAATTTTTCTTAGGCTACGTGAAAAGAAGTTTAACACGGAGGATGACATTTGGGCTTTTTTTTACCCCCTTCCTCTTCATATTTCCAAGTTAAAAGCTTTACTTGGCAAAATGCGTAACCGTGCAGTTGCAGGGAAGTCTGACACAGGAAATTCTGCTGCGTGTGGTAGGTGTGGGCAGTGCGGCCCTTCGAAGCGCGAGGTAATAGCTACTCCCTGCATTCCTTTCCTCTGTCCTTGTTCCACGTCAGGTCAGCTCAGCTTGTGGCCGAGAAAGAGGGCACCCGTGGAACGTAGTGGCGTGTGAAAGACAGTCTTTATTCCTCGAAGTGAGCCAGCATTTTTGGAGTGTACTGTACACCAGCTGAGACTCCAGCTGTCGTATCGGCTGTCAACAAAAGTAGGCCTTGGAAAAAGGAAGTAGTTGCGTAAGAGTGCTTTCCCGATAGTTGTTATTATAAAGGTAAAGGCGTAAAAATTAAATAATACTGGGGAAATTATTGAGGTTTCACCTGCCGCATTCATCAGAAAAGGAGTGTAGTGGAGCCAAAACGCGCAGGAACGTCGTCCCAGCATTGCATTGCATTGCCCAAACATTGTATATTTCTAATCAATTTTGGTTTCTAGTGAACTTAGGAAAATAGAAACCATAAAAACTGACAGTATAGATAAGCGGGGTGAATTTATAAATTAAAACATTTGGATGGTAAACCACCGTAATGTCATAATTTGCAATGCAGTTGAAACTCATAGGTACTGTCTCTCTCGCGCTCGATCTCTCTCTCTCGCGCTCGATCTCTCTCTCTCTCTCTCGCGCTCGATCTCTCTCTCTCTCTCGCGCTCGATCTCTCTCTCTCTCGCTCGCGCGCTCTCTCTCTCTCGCTCTCTCTCTCTCGCTCTCTCTCTCTCGCTCGCTCTCTCTCGCTCGCTCTCTCTCTCTCGCTCGCTCTCTCTCTCTCTCGCTCGCGCTCTCTCTCNTCTCTCTCTCGCTCTCTCTCTCTCGCTCTCTCTCTCTCTCTCTCTCTCGCTCGCTCTCTCTCGCTCTCTCTCTCTCGCTCGCTCTCTCTCTCTCGCTCGCTCTCTCTCTCTCGCTCGCGCGCTCTCTCTCTCTCGCTCGCGCTCTCTCTCTCTCTCTCGCGCGCTTGCTCGCTCTCTCTCTCTCTCGCGCTTGGTCTCTCTCTCTCTCTCTCTCTCTCTCTCGCGCTCGCTCTCTCTCTCTCTCGCGCTCGCTCTCTCTCTTTCTCGCGCTCGCTCTCTCTCTCTCTCTCTCTCGCTCGCTTGCTCTCTCTCGCGCTCGCTCGCTCTCTTTCTCTCTTGCGCTAGCTCTCTCTCTTTCTCTCTTGCGCGCTCTCTCTCTTTCTCTCTTGCGCGCGCTCTCTCTGTTTCTCTCTTTCGCGCGCTCTCTCTCGCGCTCTCTCTCTCGCGCTCTCTCTCTCTCGCGCTCGCTCTCTCTCTCTCGCGCTCGCTCTCTCTCTCTCGCGCTCTCTCTCTCTCTCTCTCGCGCTCGCTCTCTCGCTCTGTCTGTCTCGGTCTGTGTATTTTTCGGCGGCGCCTGGTTTGCCTACAAGTTACAAGGTCGCACTAACATTGTTCACTTGTGGTTTAGTGGCTTAACATTTGTGTTAATAATCTATTATGCAAGATTTTGTTTTACCCATTGGAATTAAAAACTCAGGACCTGTAAACTCACCCCGCCCCCCTCCTCCTTCACCAAAAAATCTAGTGCCAAAATCAAAGCGTTCCGGGTATCCAAATGTATGTACTACCATACCCACGACATTCATGCCAGACGTTGAGCAGTTCGTGCTACATAACAAAACAGTACTCATTACTATGTAGCAGTGATGTATCCGGACAGTGCAGTTACTCGTGCATGAGAATTTTGGCGCGGGAGGAGAGTATACTGACGATCAGATGAATAAAGAAAAAGTGGAAACTGCGATACTGTACTTGTATTATACATACGCCATCCTGGTCATGGCACTGATATGGCCTTCCCTAGAGTATGGGAACCTAAATAACTACTGTTTTTACTGTTAAGGGAGAGTCAGTCCCCGCCATTTTGGATTTTCACTGTGTTTGTTATAAGTTCCATTCATGAACCTTTACGAAATTATTCGCACGGTAGGGCATAAATAATACCTTCTAAAGCTTTATCAAACGATTACATCTATACTGCCTTTGCTAGTTTTCGACTAGTGACTGCCGACAATAAATATGTATGTAATTTTTACTTCTGAGTGGTTACAGAAATGATTGTGGTAACAGTGGTCTAGCGAAACACGTTTTAGAACACGTGCAGAGCAATGAGCTATACCTTGTCGACGCCCAAAATAAAATACAATATCTGTAATGCCATTTACGGCTAAAATTCCGTAAATCCAAAATGGTGGGGACGGACCCCCCTTAACGTATAATGGGTTAATCTTGTCGGTTTTCGCAGTTTATGTAACTGTACGATATATCGTACTCATTAGATGAAAAAAAAAACAAGACATTTATAATTCATAGTATTTATGCCAAGTAATGATTGAGTAACGTACAATCGGTAATTCGTTATAAAATTAAAGTTGTTTCATACACCGAATACAAGAAAATTGCTTGTATTTGTTTTGTTTTGGAGACTAGGCATGCCTCCATGCGTCCTTGCTCACGAGGTAACAAATAATTACCCGGATATAGTACCTTACTTCTATTTACATATATAATCGGTGATTCCCTTAGAAACTTGATGCAATTTTTTTTAACGATGAGGTTTAGGATAGGCTGAATTTTGGTTTATTCTACTAACGTTGCATTTTAAGCCATTTGATACAATGATATATTCACACTGTCCCAGAGAAACTTGTTTTTGGCGACGGGGCTTTGGTTGCAATTGTTATTTAGCACCTTTATCCAATACTGGAAACTGTTATTTCTACAGAAGTGGTTCCTTTTCTAAAGGGCGTTTTTAAATGCATTTTACACCTTAAAACTATTTGTCCGGAGGACTAAGAAAATAAAAGGAATTGTGGAGCTAAATTGCAAAAGATGTTTCGAAAATATGCTGTCCCAAAAGCCTATGTTATTAGCTGTTGCCACTGTATGAATTCTTAAAACGTGGGCAGTGATCGCTTTTTACCTTCACATCTTTCCCCAAGGCTTAAGAATTTTAATAGTAGCCTCAACTTTTATAAAAAAGAATAGACATTTAGGTTAAAATTTTAATAAGAAGGTGGCGACCAATATTCCAGGCATTATCATAACATTGTCACGAGTAAGAACGAAATTGTGTAAATGCTTATTTTTGGCGGATATTTTTATAATGGCGCCCAGAGTAACAACGCTGCAGGATATTATTCTCGGCTCTAGTTATTGACTTAGTTTTTTCGTATTCGGCTTATATTGTCATACCGTTTTAAAATATTAAGTGGGCCTACTCATTATGAGAGAGCAAGGTAAGCATTAAACAGTTGCTAAATACTAGTGTTTCACCTGTTAAAAAAAAGAAGTTGCGAACGGCATAATTTAAAATTCACTAGGTATGTATTTTGTACTTTTTTTTGTGAAGAAACCGCGAAACAGACATAAAAAAATAGGCAAATTACGGTGCATATCCCACGTTTTAGACAGCATAGGTGCAGCATGTGGAAAAAGAAGAGATCACTGGAAAAAAATCGTGTTTCCAGTAAATAATGAGTATACTTAGTCTTCTTGCAGCCAGAGCAAAATGCCATCAAAGCGTGTTTGATATTTTCGGCACCTCATTTCAGGAAGAAAAAAACGGGCAAATTAGGCCTAACGAACCAGAACAAATTACATAGTTTCTACATGCTTGTGAAAATGTTGTAATTATTAAGTGAATTTCAGGATATCATTGGTGAAAATGTTTTCAGAAATTTGGTTCAAAAGCAGGTTTGAAAAAAGGTTCGGTAATTTCATTTGTTCCTTAACAAAAAAAAAAAAAAAAAAAAAAAAAAAAAAAAAAAAAAAATTGGAACCTGCATTTCTTTACGTAATTATGAAAATACCTAGACGTTTAACGCAGTGAGAATAATACAATAATGCGAGTTACCTGAATTGCAGCAGAAACAGTGGGATACGACATATGTAGTTAATTACAGTGTAGATAAAAATACATCTAGAAGCAGTCTCCAAAATTCTGCTCGTGAATCCGCTCTGAAATATTTTTTAATGGAGTAATTAAGTTCCATAGAAAAATGAAGTAAAGTGCACACGATAATAGTACGTGCCATTACTGCAGTAAGATCAAATATCTAGGTAAAACCAAATTCTTTTTATAGCAGATCCAGCTCGTATTAGAATAGTGGTCACAAAAAAATATTCATGTAGCACATTTTTCCTAATCTTTGCTTGTATAAACTTAAATACATCTCCACAATTACAATATGGATAAACACTACTAAACCACGACTAAATTAATCTAAAACTGCCAATATAAAATGTACAGAGTAATTAAAACTTAATATGCAAACGTCAGGGAAGTATTCATACAGTAATGTTTCAAGAAGAATTGGTGTCCATTTTAACAAATACCTAACTTACGTTTAATACTTCGTATGAAGACTTTTTGGCAGGTTTATAGCATGCAGTCTCATAGGCACTGACTCTTAAAAGATCCTTGGTTATTTACACACACACCTTGTTCCATCCTTCTTAAAATATGCCAATGAACTTGCTTCTAGAGGTAGAACACTCCTCTGCCCAACACTGTCTACATATTTTGTATAGGATTTATGTCCTGGGAATGTGAAGGGGTTTTTGGCGATTCCTTGTCTGTAAAAAGTAGCCACTCTAGTTTACCACGTGTTGTGCTTCGATCGTGGTTCTGTTGAAAAATGAAATGGTTTTCAAAACTTCGGAGCACTTTCTTTCAAATGATCTTTTAAGAAATTTTTATAACCTTGTGCATTAAGTATATAAATGACAGCCAGAATAACACCTATTATCCGAAACGTTTGACCACCATTCTTAACAAGTAGGGTTATGTTCTGAGGACGAAATTTATTATTAAGTTTTCTCCAGACACGTTACTTCTAATCCATCTGACCCGAATAGGTGAAATTTACTCATCAGTAAATATAACCCTTTTACAGAAATTAATTTCCTTATAAACATATTCATGGGCAAAATTGAAGAGTGAATGGCCATCCTGAGGATATAATCATTATTTTTTTTACAGGAATCGTATACAGAATACTATGATTTATTGCAGTTAATATCATAGTCTTTATAATCAAATGCTTTCAATGATCAGTTAAAGATGGCAGTCATAATTCTCGGATTTATTCTGTACACCTTATATGTACAGGGCTGTAACCTCCCCACAGGATAAGATAACTGGCTATTGAATGAAAAAATGCAAAGTAAACTGAATGTATATGAATCAGGTAAGATTTCTACGAAGATATATTACTTACGGACGTTTTTTACACGCGAATCGCAGTTTGTTACTATCAATAAATATATAAAGGTTTTTTTTTTATCGGTTTAAGCCCCTACTACTTTTTAAACTTTCAAATGACAAATTTGTTTTTGTTTTTGTAAAACCGGACACGAGACGTTTTATTTGTCACGCATTGTTCTTTATGTATTACGTAGCTACAGTATTCGTAGGAAGGGTGCACCGTTGTGTGTTTGCCCAGTAGCCAGCGTGTGGGATAGCGGCGCAGCCGGACGCTACGTGCCCTGTATTGCTTGGTAGCAGACGTGGCAACACCGCCGCAGTCTGAGGCAGCAAGGTCGAGGAAGGCCGCGTTTACAAGCTGCGCTCAGGGGTGCACACGTTCTCATCAGCCGTTGGTGCAGCCACCTGCATCTCTGGTCACAGGCATTGCGTACTACGAGGTATATTGTCGCCGTTGAATTGGTAGCAAGCTGGTTTCAATCGATCCCCAAAATGCATGTTAATTAACAAAGATGGCTGCTGCCAGGAGGGAATTTCGAAACGTCGTTATTGCTGTCCCATTATCAGAGACTGAAATTGACTGTGTTGATATGCTGTCCTCTCTAAATTCATAGTCTGTGCATCGCTGCCAAGTCTATTCAGCGAGTCGTGGGTTAACCTTTATGACGATCATGACTCAATCATTTTTGGATGACTAAAGAAACTTTCGATGCTTTATTTAGTCATGTAGAGAGAAGTACGAAATATTATTGAGATGAGAAAGAAATACTAAATGTGGCAAAGAGAATGTTAATTACGCTGTGGTATTTAGCCAAACAATGTTCCATGAAAACCTACGATGACGATACCATACGGTGCAGGTGTCTGAATCTTTCCACTTCATCACGAAATATTGAACAATCTTTTAATACCATTGAATATTCCTCCCATCTCTCGCCTAAAATCATCCAAGGAAATAACGATTGATGTAAAATTCCTGTTAAAATCTGTAACCGTCCTCGTAACTCGGGTAGAAAAAAACTGCAAACGCCTGCAAACACCACTGCAAACGCAATCGCCAAAGCACCGAGTTTGCAGAAATGTGCAACCATTCATCCAACGAAAACACGCCTGTTGCCATTTCCCGTGCCTCATTCTCGTTTAAAATATAGGTTGTTGACGGCAAAGTGAGCACTTCTGAAATCAAACTTAGAAAAGTAATCACTGTCCGTCACTACTGATATGTTACAGTGCACATTGGCATGGCACTCCCAATTACAGTAAGTTGGCAGCGAAGAAATATAATAAATATCCCAAAGACTCGGCGTTGTATTGCGGGTGTAATGTTTAGATTGATGTCCAGTGAGGTTAGTATTTCTTGTTTGTTTTTTTCCACATTGTAGTAAGAATATGCACGTAAGTAACACATTCCTAACAATTCTAAAATTTCACTTGGATGGTGGGACCGTGGTGGTGTAGTTGTTAGACTACTAGTCTCCCACCTAGGCGAACAGGGTTTGATTCCCGGCGGGGTCGCTCCCGGATTTTCACATGTTAAAATCGTGCCGGAAGATGTTGCTGGTCGGCGGATTTTCTCGGGAATCTCCCGCTTCTCCCGTCCCTTCATTCAGGAGCTGCTCCATACCCCACCTCGCTTTTTCTCATCTGTTCTCATGACCTCGATGTTAAGAGCCACAAATATCTTTACTCACTGGGATTGCGCGTGAATAAAGTAATCAGGAACGTGGCAATTTAAATGTATATATGGTGAAAGGATACCATGTAATTAGAGAAGTAGATCCTAAGCAGGGTTTTCAAAAGTTCTCAGTTTACCGTGAATAGTCTATACCAGTCGGATCCATATTCACGTGTTGCGTTCTCGGAGTTTGTATCACAAATGTATGTTACCAGGTCTAGCTATTGCATAGGTCTAGTCAGAAATGTTGTATCGATAAAGTCTCGAACGAAATGCAACCTTCCGTAGGTTTTTGGTCCCAGTTTACCACTCAGAATTATGATCATGCACGATACAAATAATATATAAGGGGAAACTAGATGGTTAACTTTTTACACCCCTTATTGTTTGTATACTCTTGGCTCATATAGTAGGTCGTTAACTTCATTCCTTCCCAAGACGTGAAATTATTTTATTCTTGCTTAGTCAACACCTCAATACAAAAATAGGTTTATATCTCGTAAATTAAGTTGGCCGTGTGTTAAAGTGCGGTATAGTAACGCAAGAGACGTGGGTTAGAGTCCCCGTGCTGGCGAGGTCAATTTTTTTCCGTGAATTACATTTAGACATTTTTTCCCTCTTCTCTTTTATTAATTCATCATATAATTTGCTTAAAAAATACTTTTATTTCCACTTCTCAATAATGTCAGTTGAAATACAAGTCTATCATTAGTAGTATTACAAATATATCACGCCTTGAACGCCAGACAACCGTAACTTAAAAAATTAAGTTTTTGCAATTTTTGTGCCTGAATAAGGACAATATGTATTAGGCCTACTTGACAGTAGAAGACAGTCTCAACATTATATTTACTTATACTGGATGTACGGCAGATAAGTGAGCGTTGCACTTCGGGAAACATATTGTTACAAGTCGCCAGGTGCGTATTTGAGTTCGTGAGGAGTAAAGGTCTTGATAAAAGTAAAATAACTAAATTTAATTTTTCTACAGTGATGGCCGCACACGGCTCCACTACTCGGAGGCACATCGCGGCTTACACAGCTGAACCGACCCGGCCCAGAAGGTTTTTCGCCCCAAGAGTCGTGCTGAGGGTAAAATGAGGCTATTACCAGAATTTCCTTTGAATTGTTTGTAACTAAGGAGATTAATAATAGCCTTAAATAATCTGGCTATGCACACAGACTTCGAAAAATTACAGCAGTATTTAAGTTGTATTACTAAGTGTTTC
>NQII01002962.1:67243-108313 GCA_002778355.1 Clitarchus hookeri
ACCCCGAACGGTGGTGACACATGCGTTAGGTCATGTGGCGAAACACACTCCTGTGAATAATTTCCTTAGCCCACCTGTCGTCGGCAGGTATTACGTGTTGCAGCCTTGTCGCAACATCATGGGTGAGAAGACTCATTAGTTAGTTCCCTACGCGTGAAAACATGGTACCTGTTTGATATTGTATTTGTCTCTATATCGCCAGTTCAAATTAAATTAGATAACAATGTCGTCCATGTGTACAAACCCAGCTTCGGATTGGAAATAGACTCATTTAGGAGCAAGGAAAGTCCAAGAAAATAATATATCGGTATTATTGAACATACGATGAATATTGTCCAACAGTAGTCTACTTGCACATTTGAATAAAAAAGTCCAATTCTATTTTTGAACTCTTTATATTAACGATATCTTGGATTTTCTTATTCCTCGGAATGTTTTTACATAATATACGTAGTTCCATTTTTGCGCTATCCGGTGGAATGTCATGTTTGTCGTGATTGGCACCCAATGTAATACAGTTTATCTCAAAATTTCGCAACTGTCGTTTTTCTAGGCTAATTTTTTTATGGAAAGTGACAATGACGAAGGCCAGTAGCTGGCTTGCAGTAAATTTTGTTCCCATGTGCAGCATGGTGGGACCAACGATATGGTGGTGTTAGTCGGCTTGTTTTGATTAAGTTTAATATGATGAGAAATTATTCGTAGCGAAACACCGAGGTGCCAATTTATTCCTTCCCATTGACAAATGATAATATTTCGTTATATATTTTGCAGTGGTTAGAGATCGTTGATGGTTGGATACTAGACTTTCCAATCACAGATTCGCTGTAATATTTGCAATTAACTCGCGTGGTCTCCTTCAGGGCCACAGGAATTGCACTTGCCCGGGACAAATGTTAGTGTTTCTGGATTGTTGTAGTTATCGAATCACATATTTTCGTAACGAATGTGGACCTTCATTTGTTAATTCCATTGTATACTATCCTGAGTATACTCGTTCAAGTTTGACATCTTGCAGAATAGGGAAAATCATGGTCGGTGCTGTGCAATCTCGCAAGTTAGCACCCACCAGTACAGAAGCGCCTTTCCCTGGGCAGTAGCTGTTGCTGCTGACACGCCAACTATTATATAATTGGTTGTTTCTTGTGCCGTGTATCGATCATTCCATAAGTTTCAAAATTTCAGTGGTTTGAGAATTTCGTTAGAATTTTTCATCCCATTTAATTTTCTCTTTTCAACACCTGAGATGGTCAATTGTGTACGTTGAGGGGTTAGTGTTTCGTTGCCGCCAGACGACGTTATGAATGTCGCCTTGCTGAGTTGTCGGCGGCAGCGGACAGTTCAGCACGTTGGCGGGCCGTTGCCAGCGGTCATCTTGCGGGCGGCGCGGCACCTCGACTTGGGCCGTAGACTAAATATACTGCTGTCGTAGATGGGAAGGCCTCGGCAGCAGTAAATATTTGGCCGTGCCTGGCCGGCGGGGTTGATGACCCCGCAGCGCCTCGTGCCTCCACACACGCTCCCATGCCCCCATCTCTCACCGCCTCTGCCCCCTGCAAGGTCGCTGCAGCCAGGCCTGCTTCCGCGCCATCCATCCCTGTCGACGTATCGCATCTCGCCACCAAAAAACCGCGCGAGTTCTTGCCTGACGACTTGGTGCCGACAGGAGCAGCTTCACGATTTTCACCAGTTCGACCCAGCGTTTTCGTTCGCAGGATTGCCGTCGGTGCCGGGAAGCTATAAACTGTTCTCGGTAAAATGAGCACTTTTGAGGTCCTAGTTACTTTTTTCCTGTCAGAAATTATCAATCCACCGTTTTTTAAAATAAATATTGCCATATAAGTAATAAACACAGAGTATAAATCTCACGGGACTGGAAAATTAACGTCTAAGGCTACAATGAAATATATTTATTGACTATTATTCCAAATGAAAGGGCTTCAAAAAGTACTCACTTTACAGTGAATAGCCTATACCGTTTCAGTTTCCATGAAAAGTGCTTCCAAGATCAGTGGCGTAACAACTAGAGAGAGAGGGGGGGGGGAAGCAGGTTAGACATTGCTCCTCCCTAAATTTAGTAAAGCACGCCAGAATGAGAGTAAATGGGCACACAAACTGGTTTTTTGTGCAGAGATGAATTGATACATAGTATACAACCGCTAATGAATTAGGCCTATCATGTATTTATGTTACATACATCTTCACTTATCCCATTAGAGACGGTTCATCTTCTATGCAGTACGTAATTTAGGGTTTGATGGCACCAAAATTAAATTTATAAGAGAAGCAAAAGCTTTTTAAGGTCCCAATGTATCTGAAGCTGTTTTGCGCGTTTATAGCTCAGAAGTGAGGTAGCGATACTGCGCGCCACTAGCACGCGCGTATAGCGCCCATCGCCCCTACGCGACAGACACTAACTGGCTTGCGGTGTTTCCGTCGCTGCGCTGTACTTCGCAAATTAGATCTGCAACAGTCGAACTTCATTACACGCAGTGAAAGAGCACAAACGTAACTACAGACGTTCAGTTGTACTTTCTTCTTACCTCCGAAGGAAACTGCTTTTGACTACACTTAATGATAAAACAAAACACGGTATTCGATATTTTTTTTAAAATCATGTTTGGCAAAAGGTTGTGTTCCAACTCGTATTCCCATAACATTTTTTTTTATCGAGGTACGCGCAAACAATAATTGCACAGAAAAATTTTAGTATGGAGTTCTTATAAGAGGGGCGCCTAAAAGGCTCGCCCTCTCCCCCTTCTAAGTTGGAGACTTAATAGCTTCGCCACTGCCCAAAACGGCAGTTATCAAACACGTTCGCATGTTTCGCAATCTACAATTTATATACATTTTTTTTAATGGACCCTAGATAAAAATAATGCTGCGACTCTTTCCGACTAAATTTACTTTACGTCTGTACCAACTTGCTTTCGGAATGTGTGGGAAAACGTCACATTTTACCCAACACTCTTTCTCGCCCCATTTTATATTTTAGTTATTCTACGTGAAATCTAATATTCTGATCTGTTCTCTCTGCGATTTGCTCAGTTTGACTTGGGTTGACAGTAAGGTCTAATGGTTTACAGTTCCGGCATTTTAAAACATGTTCATAATAATTAAATGGACGTATACATGTTATGTATTTCTTTGCAATAAGATTTAAATTAGTTATATACACCGTAAAAGGACGATTTAAAGTGTGCACGGTATCTAAATATGCTAGAAAGTTAAATGTTAATTTTTTAGATTTTTTTAAATAACTATACTTGTATGAATTTTTTGAAAAAAAAAATTCTTCTGAGGGGACGTGCACAGCTTTTATAAATAATAAAATAAAACTTGCAACTAACAGTCACAGAATTTCTTGGCCGCTCGAGATCAGTTTTTACGACCCGAAGGCCGGCACACCCTCCATCCTCCCGCACTGTATCTGTACTCGGATGAGTAAGACAGTGCACGGCACTTTCTCCTCTTCTGTTCTTCGGGCCATTCGCTGTTCGTAGTGCCGTACTCTGTATTCTACTGGTTTTCTCGGTAAAACCTGTCCTCGCCAATCAAGGATATTCATACTTCTTACATTGAAGCCTTTGCCCGAATACCCCTTCATGGGTCCTCGGAAGCGCTTCTCGGTACTTGTATTCTTCCAGCATTTTTCCAATTTTGGTGGCGAACTCCATATCGTGTGAAGAGCTTGACCTTTTAGTATATTTGCCAAATCCAAGCGAATGCCCTTTCTTTCTGAGATCTCTTGCAGCTATTACCTTATGTCTTCAGTTTTCAAGCACTCTGTGATGACGTGCTGCATTGTGTCTCCCAATCCACACGCATCGCACAGCAGTGACTCCACCAACCGCAGACCATGAAGTTTGGCCTTGAAATTTCTGTGGCTCGAGGTCAGTCGATCAGCGGTGCTCCTCCCACTCGCTGGTGCCAGTTGCCTAGTTCGCAGTGTTACAGCGGCCACATCGAGTCCAGCGAAATGTTTAGCAGCTGCGCTCAAATAATCGTGAATTTTTTCATTATAATTCAGTAGTTTTTTTTTACGAAAGGCTCATTTTGCTGGACAAGTATGTGAAAATCCCAAGTCTGTATGTATCTTTATCCGTTCGGGTTTCACATTGTTACGGAATGTGCATGAATTCACGACTACTTTTCAAATAAATAATATCATGTGTACTTCCCTGAGAGGAAACCTTGTTTCGTAGGTACATCTAAATGTTTGCGCCTTGCTTTATACAGACGATAACAAAGTCTTGACTCGTGTTTAGTCGACACTGATAATGTGTAGCTCAACAGTTGCCTCTGGTGTTTGCTCTAGCGGCTATCCCGTAGTCTAGTGGCCAGTACCGCGACGGGCTTGGAACGATCCTAGCTGTTTTTCATTTGCTTGGGTGTAAAGTTTTCGTTGAAATTATGGTACTAAGTAAACATTGTGCTAGATTACGTTGTTTTAACGGAAGTGGTTAACAAACATTTTTTTCTCTTTACTATAAACAAATAATTTCACCAAAGTATGAATTTTAAACTAATTAACAATTTGACAGCAAGATATTTGCGTCACTTAGAAAAAAAAATATTTTTCGGGAAACTAGTTACAGATTTTAACAAAGACTGTCTTCTGAGAGTGGCGTTAGAATTTTACGATAAGGGGGAAAGTTCCGACTAAACATTCACGGAAGCTATGTGTTATACGTTTCCAGCAAGTTTAAGTGCCAGAATGTTTTTATTAAAAACGTAAAATTTAGCAGTTCGTCTGCCCAGGCAGTTTCCTAAAAGGTATAAACTTCCAATCATATCTCGTAGGTGTTTTATAGATTTCTGTTTCTACTATATACGAATATTCCTCTTTATGTAATGAATCATAATTTATATTACTACACTTGAGAGTTTACGGCAGACGTATTATGGGGGGATGGGCGCTTGATAGATGTGGCAGCAGTGCTTGGTACTGCTCGCCGAATAGGCTGACACTAAGCGGCCAAGAAATCCTGTACCTGGTATAGTTGATTTGAAAAAACTCCGAGCGTGCCTCTTTGGCCATAATTGGGTATATACATACGGTAGTTTTTTAAACTAGTTTTATTAATCGTACATTTTTTCATAATTTTGCACTTAAATTTTTAACAATGGGTAATACAAACTCTCTCACATGCCAGTATGAGTACGTAATCTGCGAAGTATGAAGTGGCATATCATCGGAGACTTAGTAGGCCTATTTGTTATTCCGCCACTTCCTTTAGAGAACGGATTGACGATGTTACATTCCCTCTCCTGTTTCGTACCAGGATAAAGGACTTTGGTAAGAGAGAGAAAGTGAGTGTGTGTAATACACTGGGGGAAAAAAAAAAAAAAAAAACTGGTATAGGCGTGCGTATGCAAATAACATAGGTATGGAACCAATCAGAGTAACGCGATGCGGTCGGCAGCGCCTATATAAGACAACAAGCGTCTGGCACGGTTGGTAGATCGGTTACTGCTGCTACAATGGCAGGTTATCAAGATTTAAATGAGTTCGAACGTGGTGTTATAGTCGGTGCACGAGAGATGGGATATAGCATCTCCTAGGTAGCGATGAAATTATGATTTTCGCGTACGACTATTTCACGAGTGTACCGTGAATATCGGGAATCCGGTATAAAACATCAAATCTTCGACATCGCTGCGGCCGGAAAAAGATCGTGAACGAACGGGACAAACGACGACTGACGAGAATTATAAAACGCGACAGACGTACAACCCTTTCTCAAATTGGCGCAGATTTCAATGCTGGGGCATCAACAAGTGCCAGCGTGCGAACCATTCAACGGACCATCATTGATATGGGCTTTCGGAGCCGAAGGCCCACTCGTGTACCGTTGTTAACTTCACGACACAAAACTTTACGCCTCGCCTAGGCACGCCAACACCGTCATTGGACTGTTGATGACTGGAAACACGTTGCCTGGTCTGATGAGTCTCGTTTCCAATTGTATCGGGCGGATGGATACGACTATGACAGGTGACAGATACGTAAGCATCCTGTCCGATCACCTGCACCCATTCATGTCCATTGTGCATTCCGACGGACGTGTACATTTCCAGCAGGACAATGCGACACCCCACACGTCGAGAGTTGCTACCGAGTGGCTCCAGGAACACTCGTCTGACTTTAGACACTTCCATTGACCACCTAAATCACCAGACATGAACATTATTGAGCATATCTGGGATGCCTTGCAACGTGCTGTTCAGAAGAGATCTCCACCGCCTCGCACTCGTATGGAATTGTGGACTGCCCTGCAGGATTCATGGTGTGAATTGCCTCCTGCATACCTTCAGACATTAGTAGAGTCCATGCCACGTCGTCTTGCGGCACTTCTGCGTACTCGCGGGGGCCCTACACGATATTAGGTAGATGGGCCCGTTTTTTTGGCTCTTCAGTGTACATGTGTTAACATATAAGTACCTTATTTTTTCAGTTAAATTTAACTTTTACTGATATTATGTCTATAAATTATAATATTTCATTTACTATTAATATTAATAAAGACTGGGAGAAAATAGGAATATTGGTAACGCCTAGTAATAAATGGTTCTTATGCAAAATAACATTATATTGAGTGCGCAGGAATCCGGTGCGTTGTCCCTTTGCTGGATGTAGAACTTTAACAGGGCTTTAGAAAAGTTGGAAGTAACCATGAACAGCGTGTATTTACAGAGTTTTCAAACTGATTTCGCTCGAATATAAAACTCCATCTCTCTCCTAACCCTAGCCTCGTGACATTAGCTCTCAGCTCTCTCGGCTCAAGCGCAGTTCAGGCCAGAACATTCTAAATCCGAATCAGTGGAAAGTCGCCGATTGGTAGTCAAATCCAACTAGTTAAATCAGTGAAAATGGCTCCACTTAGAATAAGTGGAAAATCACTCATTGCTTCAGAGGGGGGAAAAATCACTGAATAAATCAATGAATACTTCATCCAATCAGTTGCTAAAAGCGATTTATTTCTTTACTTTTATTTTGTTGCCACAAACGTGTAATAATTGGTTTGATCAAATGAATATTTGTATAGCTGCCCGTGCAACAAAATTTAGATTATTGAAAAGATTTCAACTCGACCTGATTTCGAACCCCTGACTATTATGAGCTCTGCGCCTGTGCTTCATCGGCGACTGTGACTGATGACTGCGAATGAAAATTTCTACTTTTATCAAGAGTATAAATCATGACGTGTGCGTAGATAAATATTTTCACGATTTAAGGCTTTTTTTTTTGTGGAAATTATTCCGTAAATATTGTTTATGCCATTGTTAGGCAGCAAATAAACCAATAACAAACACGGTTACTATTCTAAATGTTAGAAAAAAATGCATACAAACTCTGGAACTGATACACATGGTTTAAATGATCCATCAGTCAAGAGCAAACCACTGGAAAACCGCGGATGGAATGGTTGATGAATCAGTGGAAACGGTCACTGAATCAATAAGTGAAGGAAAAAAGGGCGTTTTTTCACTAATTCGTCAGTTAAAATTAACTGAAGTTGACGCGTGACGGGTATAGAGGATAGGAATTGCGCTGTATTCACACCCTGAGAAATAACCCCGGGAAGTCACGCCGTATAAAGAATTTCGGGGATGAACCTCAGTGAGNGTAGCTAACGGCTAGGGTGTTTTTTCAAAGGTTGATTTTCAAAAGTTTCTTCCAGTCGTGAACCGACTATAGGCAGGTGTATCATTTTTTTTTTTTTTTTTTTTTTGCTCTTCAGTGTATATACAGCGTGGTCCGCCTAACGTGGACACCGCCAATATTTCTGGAACAGTTGCAGATCCCGAAATACTGTTTTCGCTCAATGAAATTGAGCAGTACAGTTCAGTACAGTTAATGACTAAGAAACAAATCTCCTGAATTACGTTGGTATCTGAATAAAATGTAATGTATTAATATCCGACTTGCACTCACATTACTCGTCTTCCCTCCGCTGCGTTGCTCTCCTGTCCAATATCGCATTCCGTGCCCCTGCCGCATTAAGGTAAGCGCTATGCTGCTATAAGGAAGCGGTCCCGCCAGAATGACAGAATGAGTCGCGGCTCGTGTTTCTTGCTTACAACTGCGAGTACAGGTCCACTGCCCCACGCTACAGGCACACCTAACTTAATCATACTTGCATATTATTTCTTGGCGTTTCTGTGTTACTTTACATTGCATATGCTATATCACTGAATTACTCTTTGCACGTACGTTCAGATGCCGTTGAAATAAATGTACGTTTCAAGGGAAACATCATTTGTGGTTTAATTATATCTGTAATCAAGACAACACAGATGTACACGAGTTTATGTGACGAAACAGTAGGCCTAGTGATATTTCAGGAATGGTACATGTCCCCGTCTTCAGGTAGACTGTGCATTTTCCACCAGTCTAATAGAGTATTGTCAAAATAGTTTGAGCTATAATTATTTTTCATCAATGATTTAACAGAAGTCTTTCGATTTAAAGCCACACTTAAATCGTGACTAATATCGTACTCATAAAAATATCACCGTTATATGCAGCGTGCGTTTCAAAATTTAAAGTTAGTATCGCAATTTTTCTTGTGTCGGTGTAGTGTAGGTGGTCGCTGCCAGCTGCCACGAGACTATCGCAGAAAGCTTCTAAGCAGAACCGGTACCGAGAACTCTGCAGATAGCGACTCGTCGCCTACGTTCCACGCCATTTATAGGCGGACCTGTTGCAGCCCCAAATTCCTGCCCCTGCGATTACAGTTGCCGCACGTAATCTCCTGGCGTTTGTACTCTCGGCCCACCTGCGGTTTTGTTTTGTTTCACTGACCATGCAACTATAATGGAATATAGTTTTTGCGTAAATTGTCTGGGCGTTTTTTGGGTAATTTTGATCGTAACTTTTATTAATTATTTTGGTACCCAATATACACACGAATGATAAAATTGAAACATTTTTCGTGATTACAAGCAATTATTTGCTCGAAATATATTTATAATTAATTATGGTGTCACTGTACTATAATTAGTGGGAAATAAGGGCTACGCTCCAGTAGAAAGAAAGTTAAGTTATTGAATTCAAATGGCCGTGAATTTTATACAACCAGTTCCGAATAAAAAGAATAATCGGCCTAACAGAACTATCTACTTGAGAAGGGAGTATCAAAAATTGACTTTCTTTACAGTCAGTTTTTGTGGTCCCTTAGCTGCACGGTTCAATTTCCGTGCGCACGGGTAGGCGTGGTGTGGAAACTTAATAAGAGTAACAGGAAGTTCCCGTATCATTGGAATTTGTAGATGGACCGAAATTTGTAACCAGTCTGGCGATACCAAATAATGTTTTGTTTTGATGACTTAAGTGGAATATATTTGATTACGTGAAGCATAGGAGAACTTTGCCGAAATTATAGGTGTGTTAACGTATATGTGTAACTGTTTGCAAAATGTTGTATTGAAAAATATTTATTTCTTTTTGTTTTAAATAACTTGTTAGGTTCCCTGAAATGTGACTATTTTTTGTAAGAAAGTGAATTCGTGACTACGGACAAGATAATTATTTCAGAAAGTAGGCAGTTAGAAACACAAATTAAAAATGTTATGTTAGCTGGATCAATTTTGAGAGAAATTACATTAGGGTACATATATTGCGTGTATTCGTCGGCTATACGGCACAAATACAAAAAATAAGTGGTAGTTTCCGTACGTACACAAATTAATTAACTTTTCATATTATTTATGCGTATTAGGTTTGTATGAACTTCCATGTTCAGTTTAAACCAGCAGCACTTTTTGTCGGCACATTATGTGTTTGTGCACGTCTGTGCACAGGTTCGGAAGAACACCGACAAATGTGCATGCTTATTCCTTATGAAAAAACAACTCCAAAACGTGCATTCGACCTATGGCCGAAAATGCTACCTAAGGGTGTAACGCGACTTTGAAGGTGGTGCTAAAGCACAAGTTTATTGTACACTTTACGAAAAATATTTAAAATTAAACGATGACCATCAGGATAGTGTGTAGTTGAGAGAATATCTGCAACCACTGCAAATCCCGTCGCTGCTATTAAATGTCAAAAAATTAAGGTTGCGACCCTGTGTTGGATGCTGTTACGTGTTGCCGAATGCCGAAGCTTGATTGGTTTCAGAATGATGGATAGTTAATCAGCTTGTAAATTTTATTGATAAAGGTGTGTTATCACTCTAAACTCCACCCTTTTAGAGGAATTCGTATATAAAGTTTGAAATATTACGCGATTACAGTGTGATGTAACCCATATTGTAATGACATTTGATGGCAGCGCCTTTAGGAAGTATTTTCGGCCTTAGGTAGAATACGTTTTCGAAGTATTTCTTCGTAAAGAATATGCAGGCGAATTTTCTCTGTGAATTAACTAATAATTGCATAGATACTTTTTCGTCTGCAGCGTGACTACAATTTGGTACAGACGTAAAGTAAATCTGGTCGGAATGCGCCACAGCATTGTTTTTGTCTACTGTCCGTTGAAGAAATGTACAGAATTTGTAGATTGCGAAGCTTGCGAATGTATTTAATAACTGTCGTCTTGGGCAGTGGCGAAACAACGCCTCTAACTTAGGAAAGGAGGAAAACTTTAGGCGCCACTCGTGAACATTTGTTTACTTCTCTTATAAATGTTGTTTCGATTATAAATTTGACACAATATTGTGATGCCTCAGCTCTTACTATGTCTCAGTTTGTTTGCAGACGTAGTCCTTCAAAAGTGTTCTCGCGTACGCGCATAATGTTTAGATTGTGAAGCCAGCTTAAGTCCTTACATCGTGNGCACACGTAGTCCTTCAAAAGTGTTCTCGCGTACGCGCATAATGTTTAGATTGTGAAGCCAGCTTAAGTCCTTACATCGTGAAAGTTCCACGCAGCCGGAATGCGAAGCGAACCCAGAGACGTTCCTGACGAACTCCTTGTTCGGCGGGACCGTCATTGTAGCACCTTATCGTGTCTTGTCTTGAGACGCGCCTTGTTACCTTCCTTTGTGCTCCCGGGCCGGGCGGCTCGGTCGCGAGCCGCCCGGCGAATTCTCAGGCGTCTCGGCCGGTAAAAATAGCTTCTATCAGTCCAATACGACCAGAAGGAATGCATGGCCACGCCAGCTTTCTCGCAGCCCCTCCTCTTTTATTCTCGCTTTCTCTTCGCTTTGTGTGCTTCCACTTCCTGGAAGTTGTGCCTCTCCCTCCTTCGCTTGCATCTCGCACACAAGAAGGGCGTTCGAGCCCGGTTCTCACAGTGCTGTTTACTTTGATTTTTACCGTAGTCATAAACAATTTAAGGCGGCCTTGTGTGTTTAGCCACCGTAATTACTCTTCGTGATACATCGATTGTTTGAAACATGTAAAACATACATAATTTCAAGTTAAACTACTTCCAGTTTTATGAAAGAAATATAAAATGTACCATGTGCAGTTCAATTTAGAGCGATTTTTTTTTNAGTTAAACTACTTCCAGTTTTATGAAAGAAATATAAAATGTACCATGTGCAGTTCAATTTAGAGCGATTTTTTTTTTTCAGCAATGTTTAGTTTGCTAAGATTTCTATCAAGTATGTACTTGAACTGGGTAACGTTTCTAGTGAAAGGAAGTATCCAGAATATTCCCGAGCGTTTTTACTGTACTCGCAGTTCGCTCAGCACCCACTTACTCCAAAAANGAAAGGAAGTATCCAGAATATTCCCGAGCGTTTTTACTGTACTCGCAGTTCGCTCAGCACCCACTTACTCCAAAAACATAAAGGACTAAGGCAGCATTTTATCCACCAGCATTTCTCAGGTTGCGCTCGGCCAATTTTTTTGAAACCTTTCGACATATCTCTGGATTGGTCTCCCTTGCTCCATGTGTCCTGTTACAAAGGGTCATCTAGATGAGCATCGATGTTTCGTCGTCTTTGTAGCAATGACCCTAAATTCCTTGTGTATGTATGACTGAGCCACAGATCGCGCCGCGACCCAGGCCGAGAGAGAAGAACGTGCGTGCTAGGCGAGTGACTACCGCGAAGAGAACGGAAGACGTCATTGCATCCGTTGTCCATTTCTAAGCTCTACCCTAAAGGTAGAGTTGCACTTTCCTGGGCGTGGTGGCTTGCTCTGGGACTCGGGGTTCATTGACGTCAAGACTAACTCGGAAAGGATGTGTTGCTCACGACCTCTCAGCACTTTCTAACTGCATTTGCAAGCACGGGAATAGCGGTTCACGGTAAGCTGTGTATCCTTACACCGTACGTAAAATTTGCTTTACCATGGGCCTGATGACTATTCATGCGTCGGTTAAGTAAAACTGTGAAATTATTAGAAAAGTAGATATTTTACAAATTCTGTAATTCTTACACTTGTATGCATAAAAAAACGGAAAGCAAAAGAAATAATTTAAGTATTCACAAAAGTTTACATAACATTTTTAATTCAACGTTAAGACATGGAAGTACTTTTCCTCCGTCGTTGCCAAAATTACTGGGCGAATACCAGTTAGTGTGCCCGTAAAAATATATGCAGGTAGGGGCAGTGTCATTTTTCAAAGTTTGATTTCAAAAATATTCACTTTGCGGTGAACAGTCTTTATCTGTAGAGTTGCTAGTTGCGTTTATATGACGTGTAGTTTGTCCACACGAAACCACCTTGATAACCTATTACAGTTAAGAGGATACTGAGTTTTGGTTTTATCACATTCCTCCCATCTCTCGCTTGTAATTGCAGACTTAACTTTCCACATAAATTGTTGCGCAAACCAGACAACAGATTCTACTACTTGTGATTCTTATCAGAAACCAGTATACTGTATAGCCTATATGCATTTCACCATTAAGTTACCAGGGTTAGTCAGAAATCTGAAACTTATTTCCAGGTAGCTGTGAAGTTATGAATTCAGATGTTATTCAATCCCGTATGTTTTGTACACATTAATTTTCTTCCAAATCCAGCATATGAGGTTCTGAGGAGATATGAGACAAATTAATCAGTTTACTGCTGATGTTATAATTCAGGAGTATATTTGTTACTATTTATTTATTATTCCACACTATAGAGCGCTATAAACACAGTGGCGTATGCAGTTTTCTAAAATTATCACATTGCATGAAATACCAAGTGAAATTAAGCTGTGCCATTTTTGTGTTAACGAACTATCCCAGCAGTCAGTATTTATGAATATGCTCTCAACACGTGGACATGGATATCCATCTGCTCACCTCTATACGTGCGCGTCGGTTTATGACAATGATGATCTTTTCTTTCATCAAAGAAATCAACTCTTCTTAGGTTATAATATTCCATTTACGTTGTGTAATAGAAACCGTTCACAAACATGCATTAGATTTAGTAGGTTATTTTAGTTTATAATGTCCGTTAACCTATGCAAAAGTGCTACTTTACGTAAATTGTGTACGTTGATTTATGGGTGTCGACATTTGGATGCTACTCATAGTCTACATGTAACAGATTGTGCAGAAAGAAGAAAAGCATGAATTTTTAGCCCATTCATTATTACTTGCAACTTTTCTGGAGCCCTGCTAAGTTCTACTTTNAAAGAAGAAAAGCATGAATTTTTAGCCCATTCATTATTACTTGCAACTTTTCTGGAGCCCTGCTAAGTTCTACTTTGACTATTCTCTGCCTCATTCAAACAAAGCTTAATAGTCTATAAAATTCCACCAAAGGGACAACGCAACGCCTTCGTCAGCACTTAGCTTAATAATATTTTGTATAATAATTATTTATTATTAGGTATTACCAACAGACATTTTTCTTTGTTTTTATTAATATTAACTAAAATTGAAATATAATTTATAAACATAAGTAAAAAGTTTAATTAAATAAAAAATAANAAGAAGAAAAGCATGAATTTTTAGCCCATTCATTATTACTTGCAACTTTTCTGGAGCCCTGCTAAGTTCTACTTTCAGACTATTCTCTGCCTCATTCAAACAAAGCTTAATAGTCTATAAAATTCCACCAAAGGGACAACGCAACGCCTTCGTCAGCACTTAGTTTAATAATATTTTGTATAATAATTATTTATTATTAGGTATTACCAACACACTTTTTTCTCTGTTTTTATTAATATTAACTAAAATTGAAATATAATTTATAAACATAAGTAAAAAGTTTAATTAAATAAAAAATAANTGTTTTTATTAATATTAACTAAAATTGAAATATAATTTATAAACATAAGTAAAAAGTTTAATTAAATAAAAAATAAGATACCTTTAATGTTAAGACAAGTTAAAAACGCTTGAGACAATACACATTTAAGAAACAGCCATACACGTCATACATGGGAAGATACTGCGAACAGACTACAGTCTTTCTCGCTAGCGGACACAAGTGTTCGTACAATTGGTTGTGAATGCAAAACCAACGGGCAGACTAACTCCCTGCGACATTCCGTCTCTTACAGCTGCATTTTTGCACTTCAAACCTGTTGTATGGTGTGACAAGTTGGCTACAGAACTTTGAAATCGGTCACGAGGGAAAAGGAACTACTGCGGAAACGAGACAAATCATTGTTTCATTATGTCGTAAGAACAAATCATGTTCTGAAATTGCAAACAATGTTCGACGAAGTCGCGCGACCGTACAAAGTGTAATCCAGCGAGTTAAATAATCGAAAGCTGTAATAAGCAAACCAAAATGGCCCGTCCATAGAAACTGGCAGACAGGGAAGCACGGTAAGTGGTGGTAATGATCAAGGAGGATGCAAAAGTTACGTCTTCTATAATATTTGCTTATGTAACAATTCGGAAAATAAACACCAAGAACCGTAATAAAATTTCTTAATTGTACCGGATACAGAGCCAGCGTACCAACTAAGAAGCCGCACATAAGCAAGAAGAATGAAAATACGAGGTTAGAATTCACGAAAGACTATGTAGGTGGATAAGGACTTATGGGATAGTTTTGTTCTCGGATGAGTAAGATAACGTTTTTTGTAATTTTTAATTTTTAATTTTGGTACGGAGGAAGCCCAAGACTTATACTTGAAATCCATAATCAGCAAGCTGCTGTTAAGCATAGTTAGCCACACAACCTCAAACTATAAGGTTTGGGGTTGTATGACTGCGTCTGATGTAGGGGGTACTAGTTTTCATGGAGGGAAATATGGACAGATATGTTTACATGGACATACTTAAATGTAACTTAAAGAACACAGAGAAACATGATTTGGGAACGGATTACTGCTTCCAACAAGATGATAACTCCAAACATATAGCAGAAATTTTCTTGCTCTGGTTGCTGTATACTAATCCGCACACCCTGACAACTTCAGCAGTCTCCGGATCTCAGTCCGATTGAGCACCGATGGCGTGAGATAGAGAAAAGAATAAGGAAACATCACGTATCCAGTAAATCAAAACTGAATGACGTATCCTCTGCAAGAATAGCCTAACAGTAGTGCGGAACAACCAGTAAGTATGTGTATTCCATGCCCAAACGGTTGAGGGAGGTCATTCGCAGAAGAGGCAGGCATACGAAGTACTGTAAAAAGGAAAGCGGCATTAGTTTTGTTTTTGGAAGTGCGGTATAAGTGTACGAATACTTGTCAGGTTTAAAATGCCTCTAGTGAGAGGGACTATTTATTTAATAAATAATGTCACACATGTGATAGTTACATATTTACAAATTATATTTATTACATTTCCAGGTTATGTTTTTCTCTTCCCGGACGCCGAGCCAGGCTGACACCTCTGCGTTCATACACGGGTGTGTGCAGCTTGTCGGTGCAGACTGAAGTTCTTGTATGGTCAGCGTGTCTTAGAGGCGTGCTTGAGAGGGCGGCACCCCGGCAGTGGGCTGGTAGGTAGGCGTGCCCGCGTGGGCCCAGCAGGTGTGCTGACCTGCCCGTGTTGGGCAGCTCGCTACGTGGGACGGACGGCAGCTCCGCGCTATCGGCGAGAGCAAACACGCAGTCACCGCATGCATGCCAGCACACGTACTGTTCGTGACTGACGGGAACGTCCCTGGGAGGAAGTTGCTTTAGCTTGACAGTACCAAGCTTTAAACGCGAAACCGATGTTTGCACACATCACGCATTTCTGGCTGAGAATTAACGTCATACCACCGNGTACCAAGCTTTAAACGCGAAACCGATGTTTGCACACATCACGCATTTCTGGCTGAGAATTAACGTCATACCACCGCGGGTTTTCCTGAAACTGGCCTGTCCCACCACAACCTCTCATATTCCCACGTCCAGGGTTGCTCCCATCAGTCACGTACTTTACAACGTACCTCCTGCCATATTTACTACTGCGGCTACCTGCAGATATTAATAATCTCATGCATTTCAAACTGCCCTTCTTAAGGGGAAGGGTTGAAAGCAATCTATGATGAGACAGATAGTATACTTGGCTTACTGTGGAATCTTAAGCTTTGGAAGNAGGGGAAGGGTTGAAAGCAATCTATGATGAGACAGATAGTATACTTGGCTTACTGTGGAATCTTAAGCTTTGGAAGTCTTAGTGGATCATGCGCATTTACCGGTATCCGTTAACCGAGTTAAGATTGGCTTTAGTTTAAAAATCCAACGATTATAACCTATGCATAGTCCTATGACTTACGATGTACTAAGTTAAGACTTTCTGCAATCTTCACCGAGACTTCATTATCTAATCTGAACTTAAAACCGATTTATGCTGCAATAAATCGTGTTTACTTTATTTTGTGTATAGTTATTGTACATTTAAGCATAACGTTCTGGCGGAGTCACTAATACAAAATTCTGACAACTAAATTGAAACCTTTTCCTTATAATGAAGTTAGGCCTACCCCGAGATTGAATTTTGTTTTCAATAATTACACAAATTTCGGCGTATTATATGACAATATATATTACTTGAAGTAGCTAAATACCTACTGTTTGTATTAAGATGGTATCAACTGGGCTTCTTCGGTTATATATTTTCTGTGAATGCAACAATGATAGTATCAGGGGGGANGTATTAAGATGGTATCAACTGGGCTTCTTCGGTTATATATTTTCTGTGAATGCAACAATGATAGTATCAGGGGGGGAAAATAGTTTCGTAAAGATATTTTCTGTGCTCTAAACGAGTAACTTGTTCAAATTCAGAACGAGAATTACAAAAATAAATAGTGCATTAAAAGTAGTTATCCACTCTGATCCANGTATTAAGATGGTATCAACTGGGCTTCTTCGGTTATATATTTTCTGTGAATGCAACAATGATAGTATCAGGGGGGAAAAATAGTTTCGTAAAGATATTTTCTGTGCTCTAAAAGAGTAACTTGTTCAAATTCAGAACGAGAATTACAAAAATAAATAGTGCATTAAAAGTAGTTATCCACTCTGATCCAAGTTTCTTCCGTCATATCTATACATATATATCTTATATACTACTGAATGAATAAGTGCCTTGAAGGACTTGTACTTGGCGATACTACAGAGCAGCAGCAGCACATCAAATGATCAAGATTTCAGATGTATGGAACAATCAGCAATGTAATAATCTCCCTCGAATGTTTGCTAGAGTGATTTGGGGGGAGGGGGGGGGCAGAGAAATGTTATAACCTAACTAAGGCATTGAATAAAAAATTCGTATTTGCAATGTTTTTATGTACTCCTAAATTTAAAGTCTCGTTCATTAATATTTATATTGAATCCAGCGCTCTTTGTCGAATATTATTTTTTACTTTTTTTTTCTGTGTACAAATTTTATAACACTTGCATAAACTGGTTGGTATCAAAATCCAGCTGATTAAGTCTATATGAAATGGTACCTCTGTGGCCGAGATCGCTAAATGGTCAGATGTTCTGAGTCAAAGTTGTGTGTTGTTTTTGGGTGCAAGTATAATATTATGTAAGCCGTCCTACGCCGAACCTCTCGCCATAATGCGGGGGACGTTGGAAAGCGGTAATGAAAAAAAAAAATGTTCTTACGGGTTTGACTAGACATGCATTTATTTCTACTCAAACTGCGGCCAGCGACAATTTTGCGGTGTATGCACTTGTATGTTCGTAATCGTATGTCGTAATCCATCGCGTTGCTCACCATTACGTAACCACCGCCTTTGGAGGCCAACGGGACAAAGAGAATCAATAACACCGATTTTTGCGTTCTGTTGGCCTAATATTTGCAGTCGAAGATGCGTCGGCGGTGTAAATATGTGCAACGACATTGACAACCGGTTAGTGTGAACAGTTAAATAACTTCCAGTAACATGCCTCGCCTTTATGACGTGCAGTTCGACGAGCGTGCAGGAACTGCCATGATAGTCGAAATCACGAATGTGGGGTGCTGCAGGCAAAATTGTGCGCATGTTGGAGTGTAGTAGCTAACTGCTGAGAGGCCGTAAATGTATAAGAAAATAAATAGTGCTCAGTTGAGCTTCTTCGATGTTGGTTACATGAACGGGCAAATGTAGCGTAGTGAATAACATTTGAATTCTGGCATTCGCAAAACCTACAGATTGTGACAAAGTAGAGTAAGACCTCCAAAGCAGAGTGATTGACGTCTGCCCCATTGCTCAGTAGGGTTGGGGTGCAAAAAGCTGCTGAAATGTGTAAGATTATGCGACGAGGCCATCCGGTATAACCTTGAAGACACTAAACGACGGTAGACTAGCAGCTGTGGCAAAGTAACATCCTCTTGAGGTGACTGGTGCCGAGCAGAGCTGGCTGCACATCCGAACGACAGATAAATTGTTCCTGACCACCCTGATATGGGGCGGAGCAGCAGTGTAATGAAGGACGGGATGTAGTAGGAGGTCGCCGAGAATACCCTTGAGTGTGCCCGAAAAGTCACTTGCGTGCTGGCGCCTGGAGTTAGAAGTAGAGGGCCCAGACGTTGGATTAAGTACTCGGCCAACCATGGCGTTGGTCCACCAGGTGTAATGCACATTGTGGTTATCGAAGTTTTCGGCAATGTAGTAGGATTAAAATATGTGCTGCGACAGTTGTGGTTCCCAGGGATGAGGCTCCTACCCGACACACAAATGCCGGAGTGAATGCTAAAAAACCGACAAAAATAATCAGTGCAAAATATCCTGAGGCGTTGTTTGCCACAACAAGATATTCGTTTTAGAAGAGGCCATGATAATTCTTGTAGGAAGCAATTTTCTCGGGTAACACCCTAATATCTTTGATATTTCCTTTAAAATAGATTCAGTGGCTTTTAATTCTGCTGACGGCAGGATTAGAAGCCAACGGAAACAGCTGCCCGCGTACGAAAGTCACAGCGAAACCGTAATTATGTGGAATTTCGTGTTGATAGGTACTGGTTTCTAGTAGACACTTACCCGATTATGCAGTCTGCGCCACGATAGCTTCGCGTTTTGAGTAAACCGGTAATAATGATGATACCATGTAATTATCGCAGTGTTCCAGCCGGCCGGCCCCGAAATGGGCTATTTATTAGACGCATTAAGCTGCTGCTGCTTCTGTTAAGCTATAATTTGTTTCCAGCACCCGCGGTCAGGCCTGCTGCGTGCATGAATACGTTTTCCGGTGCTCTAGGTTCATCTTCGGCCAGAGCGTTGACCCTATCGAAAGCAACGGGGTCCCTGCACAGTTTACTGGGCCGTGTTTCTTCGTCTTAACCGTGGCAAGAACAGCATGCGCAAGGCGCGAGAACTGCTGCGAAATGCTGACCATCTTGTTTGCCCTGTCGCCTCATGTACCCTAGTGTCTGCTGCATAGTACTATATAATCGCAGTGAATTCGCTTGGACAGGATTGTCAGAACTTGATTTTCTGTATATTTTAAGTTACACCTTTGTGGGGTCCTCTTGATTGTTACGGCCTCATGACCACGTGGTGAAGCCGAACCAGCGAGACTCGAGCCGAATCCCTTTCACGTCCAAATATATGAGAACCGCATGGTTCGGAGCACTCTAAAATCGACACCCATGCACTCTGCCTTTATGCGCATAACCGCGTAACTCCATAATTTAGCGTTGTACATGCGGTCGCCTAAATTATCATTCGGGAGGTTGCGACTGCACTGGGGAGTAGAGTTATGTCTACCGTAGTTTTTACGTCACCAGTTCAGACAAACACCGGTGCAGTTTCTTGGTATGTGCCTTTCCAATCATTCGACCAAAGTTTACGTTTTTGAGTACCGGTATCCTTCAAAGTTGTTTGTGCAAAAGAGAACCAATTTACAAACGCTTTTCTTTACTGTCTTCCACGTATTTGGTAAAAGCCGGCTTTACATTATACAAAAAGAGAAGTAATTCTTAAGTTTTCAGAGTTTACGGCCTGTAATCTACCCGTATTAAAATTGTGTTAAATAAACTTGTTTATTTGTAAACAATTTCCAATAGACCTACTAATAAAATTTATGTAAAATCAAAAGTGGGGAAAAATGATGTTTATAACTACGTCCAATTGTATGCTAATCGTATACTAACGAAATTTCGAAAATGTGTTAAGCACAATTAATGAAAATACGCAACTTCGTAATTCATGGAGTTTTTCCAAGTAACAAATTGCGCCCACAACATAAACAAGCACCTACTGAACGAGACTGTTCTACGAAATGAAGTGTCATTAAGGAGCCTGCCTGCCTGGAGCTTTTTTCCGCATTTGAGTCCGAGAAGCGTAGAAGCGATAAGGGCGAGACTGCCACGCGCTACAAGTGCGTCATCGCTGCTACGCGCAGGGTTCCTAATTGGCGTGAAATGTTCTCGTAACGCTGCGTGTACCCATGGGACTTTCAGCGGTGACTCTATAATTTTATTGGTGGAAAGTCTGTAGCAATGTTCAATGTATGCCTCTCGATTACTTCTGTGTGTATATAACGCGTATATTTTGATACAGCGCTTTAAAAAAAGCCGCATTTAGCTATGCTGGAGTGCTCCGAAACTGTGTTTCTAATGTGCGTGACATCTTGGAAGTAACCGGCAGGCATAGTCTGAAGTGTGCGTTCTTTTTTGTAGACCAGCACATTGTACGCACGTTTAATAGTTTCGTAAAAAAAAAACCTGGATTTCGAACACATTGCAACGTAGTTCGAGCGCCAGGCAGGCTGGCACCTTAACAAATGTTTTTTTCCACAAGCGAATATGTCGATCTGCACTTTGTATTTGGCCTCTTGTTTGTTATTGTAACAGTGCCAAACTATAAGTTGAGCATACTCCTTTTGGAAGTAGTTTTTAAAATCGTCTGTAGCTTGATTGGCGTATGAGAGATGTGTTGAATATCTGAGCTAATAATCACTCCATACGTTTGCGCAAGGTAAACAGTTGCGGTTTGACTTTTATCGTATTGCTAGTCATAGTTTTGTAGTGTTATGGGTATATCCAGGTACAAGTCATACAATGTTCGGTCCGCCTGCCCGCTGCTGCGTATAAAATTTTAGTCGGGAAGCAGATAAGCAAATAAGTATACGTATCCTGCACATATTGTGCCAGTCTACCATGTTTAAAATAATTGTTTACTATACTCTTGCAAGCAAAATGTCTGCTATGCAACACAAGCTGCCCACGCTAATCTTTGGCGAAGTCATGTTAGTACGCATGAATTTCAGTAAGACGACTGTCCTCCAGTTTCATCAATGGAACAGGTGCTGTCACGCGTTCGTGTTTAATTTTCATTTATACAGAGCACACAAAACCCTTTTTACTGATCTGTAAGTGCTGTACAGTGCCGACAGATCCTTTCTGAATACGGGGGCTCATAGTGAATTCTGAGCAACATACACTGTTTCTAAAACCGTCTGAAATGTGATTTTATTACACCGCCGCGCTGTGATAGAATTTACGTGAAAAAAAAAAACCTTTCATAATCGTGCAGTTCAAGAAAATGTTTAAGTAACTGTTTAATATTTCGCTGCATTTGGGTCAATACTTGACAAGCTGGCTGTGGGCCACCCCATGCAAATAAGTACGGGCGTGGGATGTTTACTCTAGAACCTTTTGTTTGCCGACCTGTCTGGACACACTAAAATGTCTCCACACGCCTCATGGTCGCGTGGGCCTACTCGTAAACTGTACGCATGGGAATGAGTCGGTTTTAGCTCCAAGTCTAGGCCATAGTTAGTATGTAAGCTGCTGCCTGGTTAAAGTATATCAGTTACAGTAACATTAAAATAGCTTTTTTTTTGTGTTTTATTTTCCAGATTTATTTAGTTGGCAAATTTTTTTCCTAGACGCCTAGTAGTCTGTATTGGAGTGAGAGGAAATAAACTACTTATGGTTTACTTTGAAATTTTCTGTTGATTAGTTTAACACCAGTTACTTATTGCCTGTGTTCCTTCCTGACGATGCGCAAGTGGACGCGCTAACTATAGCATGTACGTAAAACGTAAACATGGCATGTTTTGGAACTTCTCCCTGCGGCTCGTACGAATATCTGTATGGCACCTCAGTCAAGCATGTGAATAAGAGATCCATTACCAATATCGTTCATGAGAATGGTGGTACTCGAACTAGCCATAAACACAGTAGCAAATTTTGTGTTGTGGCTAGAGCTGGAAAACATTTTATAATTGTACAGATACTTCTGCGAATTCACATAAGTATTTTTTGAAAACCTGTAACGTTTTCACAAGGAAATATTGGCGTTAGTACTGAAATACAGCACACTGTCATAGCATCTTAGAAATATGGATCCCTAATGTTTTTTTTTACGCAAACAATAATTTTAGTGCATACAATAATAGTAGGCAGTTGAAATTTTTAATGATTTAAATGCTATTGTGAAGCAAGTAGTTTTGGATAGAACACGGCAGGGGTCCCGCATTAGAAGTCTGATTAAAGGGTTGTGCATGCTCTCGCGTGTGTTTGTGTATGCAGCGGCACACCCAAAGTGTGAGCCGATGGGGCGTAGTTTTGGGAGTAAAACATTATTTATAAAATTTGGAAAATATCTTTAATTTTTATTTTGAAAGCCATATAATTTAAGTCTTTTGTTTCTGCTTGTAACCTTGCAAATCTCCTCTCCCCCCCTTTTTTTTACTGTTTCCGACCATAATTTGCCACCTTCGATCATGGGCACTTTTGCTCGTTGGCTAGATTTGCCATGCTGGGTTTAGAAGCAGGATCTCAAATCAGCTGTTGTGAATGTTACTGTCATAGTTACTGCTGCATTGTATGACAAGTAGTTCACGCAGTGGAAGAGGTTACTAGGTCTACTTGGAGTGGAGGACAAGAATGTTACTGTCATAGTTACTGCTGCATTATATGACAAGTAGTTCACGCAGTGGAAGAGGTTACTAGGTCTACTTGGAGTGGTGGACAAGAATGTTACTGTCATAGTTACTGCTGCATTGTATGACAAGTAGTTCACGCAGTGGAAGAGGTTACTATGTCTACTTGGAGTGGTGGACAATCGGAGACTTGCGTTGTGTAGTATTGAGACGCCATTGTCTTATGACAACTGATTTCGCGAAAAGATTCCCATGTAAGCTAAATTTCAATTTCGTACTTTCACATCTGCAATTTTCCTTTGGTTATGACCACATGTCTTAGAGACAAGAATTTGTAGTATCTGACCGGGCCAATCAGAATTGGGCTCGGCCTACTCTGTTACTAGAGAAATGCTGCAGGAAGTTAATCTTGATCTTAAGACTGCTTTGAATAACACAGTACTGCGTGTGCAACTTGGGAGAATACTACGTTTCTTTATCACGCCAAGACCCAAGCAAAACCTGATGCACAGACTCCTGAAGAGTGCTGCCGACTTTTGCGGGTTGACAATTTTATAATGTACCCTGCTGAAAATGTGACTTTGATTATGTAGTTTTCATCAATTTCCGGGGAAATGTTCAGATGTGAGACACTTATAATGCGAGCGATTAGAGACTAAATGATTATTTTGTTAGTTTCAATTCGTCGCGTTCAGACGAGCAGCACAGCCTAGGCGGGAAAGGAAGCGTTACTGCCCAAGAACACAGCTGAAACCCCGGGAAATATGCGAAACAAAAGTTCTTTCCCACTCCCCCACCCCTTCTTTCTTTATCAACCCAGCAGCTTCAAGGTCGAGCAGACAGTCCGGACGAAATATACACAAGCGGGTCGTATGCGACCTGCAGAATTTTGTAACTGAAGACAGTTCACGGTTAGTTGAGCAATTTTTATTTTGAAAAATGTCACTGCCCATATCAGCATATAACGGGCAAACTGACTGGCATGCTCCCGGTGTAAAGTTGGTAACGACGGAGGGAAAGTAGCTCCATGTCCTAACGTTGAATTAAGTGTTATATATAAACATTTGTGAATCCTGAGATGATTTATATCTTTGTTTTTATTAAACGCATGTAAATGTGAGAATTAGCTTTTTTTTTTTGTAAAATATTTCTTTTTCTAATTCCACAGTTTCACTTGACCGACGCATGAATAAAGTGATCAGGCCCACGGCAATGCTAATTTTACGTGCGATGGAAGAATACACAATATGCATACAAGTAGACCTTATGAAGGACTTTGAGAAGTGCTCAGTTTACCGGAGCATCCGTTAGTGGTGTATTAGTAATAATAGTAATGCTATCGCCGTTTAAGGCAAACAATTAAAAATTACAAAAAAAAAAAAAAACTAGTATTTCATATTATAAGCAACACGGACTATGTATGAAGTCTGGTTATGTGTGTGGACTGTACCATAGCTGCTATATGTAAAGAGAAACACGCGGTGATACGCGGAGCGAAGTGCATGTTTGTTGTGTGCGACGTCAGAGCGGCGTGGCTGCTGTGGCTGGGCGGGTCTAATAAGGTCTTTGCTGTCCGCGGACGGCGTGCCCACGCTCGCACCCGGCACGCGTTTTACATAATAGCCCGCTGTTGCCTGACGCCGCCGCCTTGTGACGTGCGGGAGCCGTAAGCACGCTCCTGCCCAGCACTGACGTTTAGTAGCTTAGGCGGGTTGGGGGGTGTGGGGCTGTATCCCCCTCTTGTTGGCCCTTAGGTAGGGTCTATTCTATTCGGGTTACAGGGTTCCCACGCTCCTTGTAAGTCCTTTAAAAGTGCTTGAAATGCATTCGCGAAATCAAGAAGTGCTTGAAAATATGTTAAGGTGCTTAACATTGCTTGAAAAATTTTCAGGTGCTTGTAGCACTTAATTTTCGTAGTGTTTATTTACATGAAATTCCTGACAAATTAAAAGTGGTATGCAGCCATTATATTTGCAGGAGAATTTATGGTATGTATGGATAGTTTCTGTGGAGCTTTATGCCTTTTTTGAGTGTGTACAATATTAGTTCTCTGTAAAACTATTATCAGCAGTTGTGACGACATACTCATGTTTTTGTTCTGATAAGACAATTTACTTTGTAGTATTGCCAAACGTAGGATAATTTTAGTACACAGACACGAGAATGTATGGTTTGTGTACGATGTACGACATCTGATCTCATACGCTTTTGTACGAGAATTTCGAGAACCTGCGCTAACAAAAATTACAAAAATAGGAGTGTTATTCCCTAATCGTAAACAAAGCTTCTCGTGGCTGTAACATTTATTCTATTCATCCCTTATCAGATGTAAGGAAAATATTCCTCTATACTACTTGGCTTTATAATGCAAACTTTTTTAGCATTAGATTTGTCTTGATTCTTGTAATGCTCGTTTCAGTAAATTTTGGGCCCTTAAAAAGTTTTGGAAAAAGTGCTTGAAAACGGCTTGACATTTTTTTTAGCTAAGAAGAGTGGGAACCCTGGGTTAGGGACAAAACGAGCTTCCTTATGGGACAGTCTGGCATAGGGAAAATTTCCGTTGCTAGGTGCGTAGTGTTGCAAAAGGTAACTTTTAATTACAATTTTAAGCCACGTGAATAATGAACGGGGAAAGATTTTACTTAGTTACGAAGTTCTTTTATTTTTATTTATGATTATTGCACTTATCCTATTTTTTTAACGTTGGAAATAGATAAAATTTGGTACACACACATGTGACACCAGCGCTTACCTAGTGGAAAACATTTTTGGTTGCCAAATCTTTAACATTGATCTTCCCAATCTTAGTAGAAGTAACCTTATCTCAGGTTTATTGTTTATTGTTTTTATTTTCCTCCATTGATCCTATAGCATGTCACAAACACTTAGGATATGAGGTTGCAACAATTTGTATTACATTTATTAGTAAACTTTTCATTATGATAAAATGTGTAATTGCGGTTGACTATGATACTTTTTATTACATATACTGTGAGGTAATTCTTCTTGTAGAATTTGTCCTAATTAACACCTCAGCACCACTAATGCATGCGTAACCTCCTTCCTTCCACTTCAGTCAGTGAAATCCCCTCCCAGAAATTTATTTCTGGGTACGCCACTAGTCCCATTCACGGTTTTTTGAAATTATTTTTCCGCACTCCTGTTTTCCGAAGTCTTATTTGTAGCGTTCGGTTATCGCGCTTCTTGTGTGAAGGTTAATCGTCTCGTGTTGTAAATGCGTGTATTGTAGGTATGCAACTTGTTGACCCGAATAAATACAAAATCAGCATGTTTATATCTTCACGAAACTCGTAACTTCACCAAGCAGAAAGGCGTTTCGTTGGCAAATTGGGAAAGGAACGCTAAATTTTGCAAGAGTTTTGTTTTGAGGTGGCGTAGCCTCATTTAATTAAAAATGACTTTATTGTATGTGGAGAATGAACGACCGGTGGGAGCATGATTAATTGACAAAGACAGCAGACTTTGTTAGTGACAATCGGTAACGTGTCATTTCAGCTACTGACGCGCGGATTTGCTTACAATCTTCACTTTACAAAGGATGTACAGTAGGTACAAAAATTATTCGTACACAAACATTTTTACGTACATGTTACGTAGCACTAAGCAACATAAGCACATTAGTTATAAACGAAAGCGAAACACATCGCTGTACAACTGGTAGGGTCGATTATGCCTTAAGCCCTTTTCTAAGCATAGTAAGCCATAATTTCGTAACTGTTTTAGCTACCAAATCCCCGACGGACGACGAACAGAGTGGTAGGATTAAGTATACCTTCAGCCCTCTTATAAGCATAGTTGACAGCCATTTCCCGTCCACTGAAGCTATAGCCACCAAATTCTTATCATATGCAGCGCACCCGACGACGAGCAGGGTGGCAGAGTCAATTTTTGTCACAGGTGAATGCAAAACTGTTTGGAATCGGGAAGATAGTATCTCGGTCGGCCGAACATGCACACGCATACACGCATACCGATATAAGTACTTAAATTCAATAAATATACGTGTATATCGATCCATGCATAATGGAGGGTAGTCTGGGTGGTTATTATTCAGAATGAAGAGTAAAATTTCAAGATGTACCGGAACATGAGGGTTGAAAATGAAATCAAAAAACATTTTACAAGCATTTTTGACCTAGATTGCATGGTTCCCCAGATATTAGTAAAAGACGAAACTCTACATTATGTACACAAACATTAAAGTTAAATTCAATGAAAAAAATTTATAAAATATTTAGAACGAAATATTAATGGAGTGGGAATCTAGAGGACAAGAGGCACAAATTTCATGCTTTCATTGTAGGAAGCATAGTTTTAGAGTTATTATCAAAATAAGAATATCAACCACGACATAAGGGGTCATAATATTANAAGTACCACGACATAAGGGGTCATAATATTAATTATTCATATAATTCAAACTAGTTTTTTTTTTGAAAGAGAAATTCAGCTATACAATGTTAAAGAATGATTTATTTTTAATAAGAATCCTAAGTATTTAAAATGTTTCTACATATTCTTTATTATAGTGCTAAGCACATGAATGCCCATATTAAAATATTTATAATTTTATACATTTATTGATTAGTTTATTTTTTACATAACTTATCAAGACTTGATATATTACATGCATAACATAACCAGACATTTCTTTGAGAATAATTCGAATATGGCATGAGAAATAATACACTTATTCTAACGCCAGGAAATGCAAGTATATGATGTCAAAANGAGAATAATTCGAATATGGCATGAGAAATAATACACTTATTCTAACGCCAGGAAATGCAAGTATATGATGTCAAATAGCTGATTATGCATAATTTTATAAATAAAAGTTATGTATTTTATTTATTTGTTTTAAAAACTTGGAAATGTAAGTATACCGTGTGACATATGTACAAACGTGTATATTGAAGGGGGTATTAATATGAAATCGGATTGGAGTATGCGACTGGCAAATCAAGAGAACAAGTGACTTATGGCAGTGGAATTTTTGACATTCAGTGGGAATTACAAACAAATCTGTGAAATTCAGCCACCCTATTACTTGGCACTGATTATCAGTCACTCAATTTTCACTTTTTTTCTCTGCATTTGGCTCAATTCTCACTGAGTGTAGTATCACCTTCGAAGCCATTGCTGTTTAAGTGAGTTTTTTTTTTTTTGTAAAATATCTACTTTTCTAATTCCACAGTTTCACTTGACCGGCGTATGAATAAAGTGATCAGGCCCACGGAAATGCAAATATAAGCAGGGATAAAAATAAACTAATAACACAGAAGTTATTTGTACACTTTAACTTTATTTTACAGACACGTAATAAAAAAACGTAATAATAGNTAAACTAATAACACAGAAGTTATTTGTACACTTTAACTTTATTTTACAGACACGTAATAAAAAAACGTAATAATAGTTACACGCTCGACGTATTCTTCATTCTACCAAAATAATTATGTTGTCTGATTTTGTAGAACAATTCCTGCTGTAAGTATTCAAGCTACACGTATTCGCTTATACTACACCACTGTTGTCACATGGGTAAGTCTTGTAAGCGATGGTGAATGAGCAGTTACTATCTTCATGTGGTCTGACATTATGGTTGTTAGTAAATGTCTTGTTATCACTGCGGGTAAACACCGCGTTGCAGTTAACGCAGTGGAACGCCTCGTATGCTGGGCTGAATATGCAATGGCTACTTTCATGCCGTTATGTACGACTGCATTTACTAAAAGTATTTCCACAGTAGTAACATTGTTTCCGTGATGTATGCAGCGAATCTCCAAGGTCCCTTGCTGTTGACGATGCAGTCAGTGTTACAGATGGTAAGTCTTGAACCATCGATTCCACATTCATACTGTAACAGAGTATGCGATCGCAGAAGATGAATGTAGTCGTAACGATCTGCTCTCCACCACACTCGACGACGATGATAATAATTTTTACATTATGCTCGCTTGTATACTATTAACACTATAGGCCAGTTGGTGTTGCCTCTCTCGGGTTACCTCAGTTAATGACTGCTGGCTGTGTGCTGCAAACAACAGCATGGTTTCTGGACTAATATGTTGCCTTATCAGGTCGATCGCTGTCTAGCCTACAAAGTTGTCCATTCGACCACTCATCTTCTTTACAGTCGTTCATATTTCAGTGTTGGAGGTGCCTTGTTTTTGTTTTTCTATGTTGCTGCTCTCTCTNTCATCTTCTTTACAGTCGTTCATATTTCAGTGTTGGAGGTGCCTTGTTTTTGTTTTTCTATGTTGCTGCTCTCTCTCTCCCGGTGTGTCTTACACTAGTTCCTGGAATGTGGCGTGTCTGTAACGGTAGCACTATCTTGAAAACACTCTTAGGCATGGGAGACAGCCAAGAATCTCTTCATCCTGTTGCACATAGGCAGGTAGGTGTTTGTAGACTGATTGTAATTCATGGCTTGCATATGCGAGAAGGAATTCTTTTAATCGTGATTAAGTTACTTTTATGCTAAAACCTTTTGTCATGTAACAGTGACATTTTAAACTTTAAAAAAAGTATAAACTTAAAGCGGGAAAAGTTACTAAGTTACCAGAGCCCCACGATGACGAAAATCATACCAGAGCCTTCAAGACATAAAATTTAGCTGTGTATGATGTTGAAGGAATAGAAAACACTATTGATAAAAGTATACTAAAGTTATGTCACGAGGAAGAAGAAATAATTGCCACGGGTTCGGGTTGAACCCTGGCATCGGTAAATCATCTATAATAGCCCAGTCATATTAGGGGTTTCACCTCGGAATGAAAGATAATAAGCTGTAAATTGGTATAAGCCTTTGTNTCTGTAACGGTAGCACTATCTTGAAAACACTCTTAGGCATGGGAGACAGCCAAGAATCTCTTCATCCTGTTGCACTTAGGCAGGTAGGTGTTTGTAGACGGATTGTAATTCATGGCTTGCATATGCGAGCAGGAATTCGTNTAGCACTATCTTGAAAACACTCTTAGGCATGGGAGACAGCCAAGAATCTCTTCATCCTGTTGCACTTAGGCAGGTAGGTGTTTGTAGACGGATTGTAATTCATGGCTTGCATATGCGAGCAGGAATTCGTTTAATCGTGATTAAGTTACTTTTATGCTAAAACCTTTTGTCATGTAACAGTGACATTTTAAACTTTAAAAAAATTATAAACTTAAAGCGGGAAAAGTTGCTAAGTTACCAGAGCCCCACGATGACGAAAATCATACCAGAGCCTTCAAGACATAAAATTTTGCTGTGTATGATGTTGAAGGAATAGAAAACACTATTGATAAAAATATACTAAAGTTATGTCACGAGGAAGAAGAAATAATTGTCACGGGTTCGGGTTGAACCCTGGCATCGGTAAATCATCTATAACTGAGAACTAGTGGGCTCAATCCACTTAGCAAATATATGCATACTGATTTCTCTCTACTCCACTACAGAGAATTACAACATAACTTCACCTTCGACCGGTAGGGCGATATAAATTACTGCGACCACAGAAAATTGCTCAGTTAAAATACTCCTGTGCATAGTCAGCACTTAGAAGTCGGCGGTGAGGAGTACTACAGGTTTTTGACTTCGCATATGCTTGAAGACGATGCAAACCACTGAGGATGTAAAATAGAGTATGTCGTGTACGACTACATGCAAACCTTCACCGGTTGTTAAACAATTATGTGGAAAACAATGTTGTTATTGTGCCAATACCTTAAGTAAAAGTTGCAATGCACGTCGTCATGAACAGAACTAATGTTCAAAGAAACCAACCTCTAGAATACTAACATGCTATATGTGTGATGCAACATTTGGTAGAAGCTATAATTTAAAGATACACACTGGTACCTGTAAAGGTAACACACCTTCGCTTGACTCGAAGCTGCATGCATTGAACTTATTGCCGCAAGATAAGGCTATATCTAGCCTTCCTGCTGATTCATCGTGTAAACTAACTTTGATTCAGGCACCCATAACATGGTCCGGGCCTGCATCGTATTGCAAAACCGTATGTGAAGGGAATAAGAGCGTTGCAGACATTTACTAGAAAAGTGCGAGCCATACAGATCGTCGGAAGTTGTAAACAAGAAACCTGCACAGTTAACACGTAAAGTGAAAAACGATGATGTTACATCTAGTTATGACGACGAGAACAAAATGTGGCCTCCAAGACTTCGGCTGATGCCGTGAAAACTATATGGAATGTATATATTCCAGTGATGGAGGGAAGACATCTGCAAAGCGAAAGCGTAAACATGATGCTGAAGAGAAGGGCTACTTCGTTGGGGCTGAAGAAACATGGATTCGAACCAAGTACTCTGGCCCAGAGGTATCTTGTAACCTACTCATCACAGATGATCATACATGGATACATGTTTCATTAACCTTCTGCGAATAAGAAGGGTCGTGCGGTCTTGCTGCTTATTTTCTGAAGACCCCAATGACTTGGTTGATAGACTGCGAATGATGGTTCCATTACAAAGTATATATATCTTTCTGTCAGTGAAGAGATGAATTCGATTACTGACGAACCCAGAGCTAGATGCTTTATTGAATGAAATATTATGTACATGTGTGATTTTTTTGTTAATTTAATATTAAGTACGATGACCTGACAGGACGTGGCCTCGAACAAAGGAGTGTGTTTTAAGTCAAGCGAGGTCTTAACAGGGCAGCAAGACCATTTTCTGTGTAGGAAGAATATTGGAAAATAAAATGTTAGTGCTATAGTGAATGCTCTGTAATAAATGTGAAACCTTTGTTATACAAATGTTTGGTGGTAAGATGTGAATCAAAATACTAATATTTTTACTATCATCTGTATGCAGATGTAAATTCGGCTGCAGGGTGGTTGAATAGGAATACTTCAAAGGAGGCAAAAGTTTTGTGTGTGCATTATTTTTTCTTTTGTTTTTATAAAATGCTTTATATTGCAAAATTATGTATGTTGCTGTAAATAAAAATTGTGTGTATTGCGCAAAGAAAAACCAATAGCCGCAGTCATTAATTGGAAGAAAAAAAAATTGTCTTATGATATAGTCTGTTCGTATGGCCCGCTAGTAGGGCCTATGCATGACCACTTTCTGTAATCTATTAAATATTTTATGTAAGTTATACTATATTTGTATGTGTGCATTTTGTGTGTGTGTGTGTGTTTTTGTCTGGTTGTAAATACAAATCACATCAGTTTAACAGTATTTGCTTTTAATTACAATAACATTTCCCTACGTATACAACCAAAAATATTTAAGAGATAATTACCAAGATTTTGAAATCAATTTTATATACTTGCAAAGTGAAAAATAAATATAATAAAAGATAACGTGTGTTTGTCTGTAATACTTATACATGTGAAACTCCACGAACGAAAATTAAAATGAAGGCAGCAAACAAATTATAGTAGATTGTAAAATGAATTTACAAAGTGGTTAGTTTGTACGAGGTGACATGGTTTAAACATAGCTATGTCTTATAGTAAATGCTTTCTACTAAATAGAAATCATTGGATGTGCAAAGGTTTGGCGACAAAATAAAAATAAAAAAAATATTTTAATTTTTTTGGATTTATGCATAGTTCAGTTCGCCTGCAAGAGAGTTGAATTGTATTACTTTAAAGGATTCTACAAATTCTGCCTATCTCGTCTGGATATTACTTTAACAAATATGTATGTTGCACACAATACTGATATTAAAATAAATCCAGTTGCAGTAGTTTGAACTGGGAAATGTTATGGCAAGTATCGTTAAGTTATTTTTCTAACAAAAATTATCTCAGTTAAAGATACGAACTAGGGACTTTTGATAATTTATTGTATTGTGTGTATTTAAGGCATCTCTTGACCAGTAAAATATATGCAGTAATAATAATGACACAAAACTCTTATGCATTCGGATTGGATGCGTAGGTAATGGAAAGCAGGACTCACTAAAAACCAATACAGACGCGCATACAACGAACTAGCTGTACACATAAGAAGAATGCTGCCACTGACTAGTAACATGCCAGAACGCAGTTCGCCATTCAGCGCCTGGTATCGTATTCACCAGCAGGTAGTCCAGCCAGTAGGGAACTATTCGCTACACGTGGTAGCCAATCAGACACATAGACCTGTACAGAGCTTTGCGAAGCCAATCGGCGAACGGGTTCGCTCACATCAAAGGAATCACCACATTTCGTTTCTTTGTACTTATCTACTTGCTTGGCACTTTTGACAAAGGAATGTGTTTTGAACGTGCTTGGAGTAAAAATAACGCTCGAGCATGGATGACCTTACCGCCAGCCAGNTTGACAAAGGAATGTGTTTTGAACGTGCTTGGAGTAAAAATAACGCTCGAGCATGGATGACCTTACCGCCAGCCAGTTGTTTCGCCTATGCTGGGGAGAACTGAAGTGTTCTGCTGCTGGAATGTTCTGCGAGTACTCTATGACTATTTAAGTTAACCGTCGCTAGATTTGTAAGACTGCATTTAGCAAATGTCAAGNATGTTCTGCGAGTACTCTATGACTATTTAAGTTAACCGTCGCTAGATTTGTAAGACTGCATTTAGCAAATGTCAAGGTGATGTGGCACACATTTTCCCCTACGCTGATTTTTGTATTCGCCTCGGTAGAGTATTAATTTGTAACACATTTTATGTTCATATACGAACTATGTCAGTGACTTTCGGAGCAGCAGGGCTGGAGGTAATGATTGTTAGCAGTGCTTCGTACTAGCACGAAGAAGGTTCGAGCTTCGACTGAAAAATCGTTTATTTAAAATAATAGCAAAGCGTAAACGAAAAGTTCCGTGGTTGTACAAGGCTTTTTCTTATGATAAGCTGTAATAATGTTTTTTTTATGCGATCAAATTTGTTTCAAATAAGAACCTAAATATGGTGTACGCTTTTTCAATGTGTAAAGTAGATCCGATATTACATGTACAAGGGTGTGCCGGTCATCTTTTGATCTTGACTGCTCGAAAAGGCTGTAATGGATTAGAAAATGTCAGTGTTGAGCAATTTTCAATATATATATATATATTACTACTTGCAAAAGAGCTCGGAGGCAAATTATTTTGAAGCTTTGTCAAAAGGTTTTTGTGGAAAAATCCTCACAACATATTGAAATGTGTTTCAACGAGGTGGTTATCCCTGCTGCAATGCGTTGATAGTCTTAAAGCAGTGGAATCCTCTGAATATGTTTTTTGCTAACTGGACCACGATAAGTCTAGTTCAAAAATTCAGAAAATTAAAGAACAGTTTGAAAATTATTCAATTAAACTTTACCTTTTGTTTATCAGCTCTGTTCTTCCACTTTTTGACTCTCTAAATGTATTCCTGCAACAAGAGAAACCAGTTATTCATCAGCTGCATTCCAAATTGATTTTTTTTTNTTTGACTCTCTAAATGTATTCCTGCAACAAGAGAAACCAGTTATTCATCAGCTGCATTCCAAATTGATTTTTTTTTTTCACCGAAATGATTATTCGATTTGTGAAAGCATCACTTCCAGAATCTGAAGGAAATTTGTTGCAAGTTAAATTTTCTAGCATGAAATGCCAAAAAAGTGATGGTGAATTGGTTATAGGAGCAAAGACAAGGGCATACTTGAAGGAAGTTTCTCTTCAGGAAGATAAGTTGAAAATGTTTTTGCTGATGTCTGATTGTTTTACACAAAAACCTGTGGCTACATTGTAAAAAAAAAAAATGGCCAGTTCAGGGACAGTTTCTAGAGCACGCTGAAGTTGCTGATGTGTTCTGGCGAAGAAACAAAAGCTTTTCATCTGTTGAATATATGGTTGATCAATTTCCCAAGGTGCTGACAGAAAAAGAAATTGAANAAGAAACAAAAGCTTTTCATCTGTTGAATATATGGTTGATCAATTTCCCAAGGTGCTGACAGAAAAAGAAATTGAATCATTAGAAACACAATTCAGTCGTTTTCAGTTTTATTCTTTTTATTTCGACATCAATGGCAGAGCTGACAATATATGGTTAGGAATTTCAAAGACAACGGATGGATCAGGAATTATAAACTACCCTTCATTAAGCAAGTTGATCATGGCAGTTCTCATTATTCCACAGAACAATTCACCAACTGAAAGAGTTTTTATTTTAGTGAGGAAAAACAAAACAGAATTCTTTGCAAATATGAACACAGAACTTCGAAGTTCTCTGTTAATCTAGAAACTGCAGATGATTTCAAAGGAAAAACATTGTCGTCAAACCACTTTCACCAAACAGCAACTGCAAGTTGCAAAACAAACAACTAGGCTTTACAACTCAAAGTGTGCAGCTTCAACATCCACCCAGTCTGCTGTAGCTTCAATTCTTGCAGAGGAAACTGTAGATGAAGACTGTCTCTAGTTGGTAAGGAGATTTTTCTTAAATTTTAATAAGTTCTGGATTTGAATGTCTTCTATTAAATTATCTGTGCATGCTCATCCTTTTTCCTGTAACTAATATTCCCCCTCTCATTCTCCCCCTACTTTGCGCTGTTTACTTTAATAATTGTAAAGGGCAGGTTGTCACCCACTAGCAAGAAAGCTAATTACTCTTTGTAATAGTTGGCATCTCTGGCGCTGCCTAGCAGACGTTGTTGGAACCAATATGGTGCTCCTGGTGGGCAATAAATGAAACTTCCAAGATGGCGGCTAGCACCACCTAGCAGACGATATGAAACCAAGATTGCTGCAGACGAAACAAGATGTTGCCTTTAAGATGGTAGCCAACAACAGACTATATCCGGTTGGAGAGAGGCGAAAAGGAATGCCGTGGGGAGGAATGACAGCGTAGGAGGTACCAAGGTGGAATGACAGCATGAACTAGAAAGTTGTAGAAACAAGATGGTGGCATGGAATGATAGAAGATGAAGTACTTGGCGGATGGAGGTCAAAGGTCAAATGTCTTGTTGTCAAGGTAAGTCCTCTGGTCCTCTACCAGGTACCATTGTCCCAGAAGCCTCATAATCTATCTGCTAATAAAGTCCTAAAATAATTGTTACATTAACGAGCTTATATTTTAGACTAATTTATGATTAAAAAGAAAAGACAATGCACAAGTAGAACGGTCTTAAATACTGGACAGTGTTCTGCTGTTCGCCTGGCAATTTTCTCTGTCACGATGGAGCGAGTTTGTAAAAAAGCACTCGAGAAAATCGAAGAGGAATGTAATAAGTATAAATGTTAGTAAAGATTAGTATAATTAAATATCGGGCAACTGTTAGAATCATCACTTCGTATGAGTATACTGTAATTTATATTATTGCTACCTGACTAATATTGAGCCACAATACCTTAGTTCGAAACTNACTTCGTATGAGTATACTGTAATTTATATTATTGCTACCTGACTAATATTGAGCCACAATACCTTAGTTCGAAACTGGAGATTGATTTGGACTTGCAATTATGGCGGTCGTCACATTAGTCTTCATGGCGGCTCCATTTAGAGAAAATAACCTATTCAAGGTGTTCCGATGGGCAATAATCTTTAGGTTTCGCGAAATTGTGCTTTGTTTCCCAATTCATCGAAGGGGATTCTTGCCGTTTCAACCAGCAGAGAGGCCGCGGTAGTGTAGTGGTTAGACTACTAGCCTTCCACCTAGGCGAACCGGGTTCGATTCCCGGTGGGGTCACTCCCGGATTTTCGCATGTGGGAATCGTGCCGAACGATACTGCTAATGGCGGGTTTTTCTCGGGAATTTCCCGTTTGCCCCGCCCTGTATCTTCCGGCGCTGCTCCATGCTCACCTCACTTCACCCTTTTCGGCACACAAGACCTCGATGTTAAGAGCTGCACAAATCTCTTCCCTTCCTCTCCTCTCTGTCACTTTAACCAGCAGGCTTGTGCAATAGCTTCCCAGAATTTACTGCCCGCTGACCTGATAGTAGTTCTGTGTGAGATGGTGCGTTCGGAAAGACTGTAGAATGAAGGCCTGCCCAAGCCATCATAATTTCAGGAAGGGCGGGAAGAAGGCCAGCACACAGCGTGTCTGCGCGACGCGGCCTCCGCGCGGCTGTGGCGCCGCCCACCGTGTGTCGGGGTCGACGCTCCGGGCGCCGCCCTNCGTAAGTAATATTAAGACCCGTTCTACAATGACACGGATGCAGAGCACGCAACGCACTTAATGTTAAATATACAACCGTACGCTGATAACGTATGGATATACGTAAGGAAACTGGACAATTCCCAACTCTTCAGTGTCCATGAATCCCTGTAGCCAATGGGAATAGAGTATTTTGTTTGTTGGTATTATTTCTCGTGTCCGTTTTGGTGTACAGTGCAACAAGTGCATGGATTTGCCGTCGCCGTGACTGTTATCATTTTTGTTTTAATAAATACGTTACAGAATTTCGACGAGAGGTGGCGCACATTGACGGATCTCATGCAACCGATGGTATTTCCCGCCTGCCTCATCACTGGCAAGAAAACGTGGACAACCTCTGATACTACTTTGAATGATAAACAGCTCGTACACGTACGATATGTACCCGTTTACATGAGTGTATACAGTTTGTACTAGACTATATAGATTTAACGGTCATTTCAAGTAGCCATGTTTGTCTTTATTCCTTGCCGGACATTCCTGCAGCCATACCCTATGTGGTGTCACTTTTAAAACATACTTGTCGTAAACTTTCAACTGTACATAGTACATTTCCGGTGTTGGGTTATTTTTGGGATATAAAAAATAGTTGGCATGATTTCTGAAAAAGTCCTCGCCCGCGCGCGCGCGCGCGCGTGTGTGCGTGTGTACATCCTAAGTACGTAGATATGTTTTACTTGCTCTCGTACGTACATGTCCACTATTCGGACCGGTCATCGCCTTTTCATACAAGACTCATCGCACGTTCTTGGCGGCAGTAGCACGAACTGCGAGAAAAACGAAGCATGCGTTGCATGAAGACATGAGATTGTCGTATTCATTCTCCTATACAGTGCGCAAAATGCGCTAACTCTGTTTCCTCGACCCTCGTGCTAGACTGATGGTTTTTATTTATATTAACCCGTACATGTTTTAGTGTAGCCCGCGACTACGTGTCTTGTTATCGGTACAGTTGTATACTGCTTTATTTTTCAAAATATGACTGGCTAAGTGTTACCCATGCTAATGATGATGCGGGCCGCTGACCCTTTTTTTGGAATAATGTTGTTAGTCATACACATCATAGTCGATTTCGCAGTGCTCACCCCCCACTGCTGACCGCTATTTTCTTTATATGCATGAACGGTTGTTACATGTTCCCGAACTTCGAAGGTTTGGAAATGCTGACCAACTATGTTTGTAAATGGGCTTAAGATCTATTTGCCTTATCTCCTTGATTGCAGTCTAAAGTGATGAATGTGATATGCATTTGGTGGTTGTAGCTTCGGTGGGTGGGAAACGTTGGGAAACTATGCTTATAAGAGTGCTATAGGTGTACTTGTCCCGACCACCCCGTTTGTCATCGGATGTGATGCATACGATACGAATTTTGTGACAGTAGCCCCAATAGGTGGGGAATGGTAGTCAACTATGCTTATACAAGTGCTTGGGGCATATTTGACAATACCATTCTGTTCGTTGTTGGCGGCGATGTCTGCTTGGAATGTGATGGCTATAGCTTCAGTAGACGGGAAATGTCTGTCGACTATGCTTATAAGTGGGCTTAAGGCGTGCTTGACCCTGCGACCCTGTTAATCGTTGAGGACGGACTATGTTATACATTTGATGGCTGTATCTTAAACGGTTTGGAAATAACATCAAACTATGCTTATGAGAAGACTGAAGGCATACTTGACCCTATCGGTCCTTTTCCTCGTAGGGGTGATGTGTATATAAAGAATTTGGTGGCTGTACCTTAAATGGTTCGGAAATTACAGCCGACTATGCTTATACGGGGGCTGAAGGAGTAATTGACTCTGCCATCATATTCAGCATAAAGGGCGATGCCTATGTTATGAATTTGGTAGCTGTATCTGAAACAGTTCGGAAATTTTATCCAACTATGCTTATAAGTGCACTTAGGGCATACTTGACCCTGCGGTCCTTTTTGTTGTCGGTGGTGATGCCTATTTTATGAATTTGGCGACTATATCTTAAACAGTTCGATAATCACAGTCAACTATGCTTATAAGTGGACTGAGGGTGTACTTGGCGCACATGGTGTGACTCTAGGCTAGCATGCATGGGCATGCCTCGCTCCATGTCGCGCAGGTGAAATGACAGAGCATGAGACTCGTCCTCGCCAGGATGCCAGGAGAAAGGCTAGAAGAAATATGAGAAAACCAAGGTGCAATAGCAGAGTAGGAGACTCGTCCCCGCCAGAATGTCGCAGGTGAAAGGAAACCAGAAGGAATATGAGAAAATCAAGGTGTAATGATAGAGCATGTTGAGAGAAGTTGTATGATAGAGCATTGAACTCGAACATTCTTCCAGCAAGATGGATAGTGCTGGCATGGAATGATAGAGCATGAATGTCAGGGTAACCCCTCCAATCCTCACTCCCCAAAAAGGAGTCACTAAACACATTGTGGGGTTATCGGTGGAAATTGTGCGAAAGTCAGCCTCATTGTGCAAAATACATTTTTGTGAAAAATGTTGCCGTTTTTGAGGGAAATTCGGGAAATTTTCAGGCAAATTCTGGCGATTTTGGTGGTTTTTGAGAGGGTAAAGGAAATTTCTTAGGGAAAAAGGAAACAAAAATGGCTTCTTGACGATAGCGGTATGCATCCCTCGTCTCCAGCCCCCAGCCCCTGCACCATAACGTACCATTTCTAACTACAATAAATCATTTTACTTCCGGCCAATCCTCTCGCATCAACTGCACGTGATCTGTAGCACGAATGCTTCTTGCGCTGACGTCCCGTTGGCGCGAATTGCTAGCGGGAATGTGTCACAAGTTAGGTTAGAAAGCTAAAATAATCTAAACTGTGTCCTTAATTAGTGTGGGCGTGCATATAGAGGTTGAGTTGGTATTTTCATCATGTTTAAGCTGCGTTACGTATAAAACATACGTTAATATTTTTTTTTACATGCTGTGGAGCCACCATTTTTATTTTCTACCAACATGGCGAAATAAGCGCACGTTGGTTGTTCCGTCCTCTTGTGCAGCAAAGTATGTATTTAATAAATGAACAGTTTCACACACATTTTCTACCAACTACATTAATGCAGTAATGAAAATCGCCATTCTGAGCTAATTTCTGTGTGGTTATGTACAAAAATAATATTGTTACAAGACGCCATAGGGGCATATCAGAGTACGTAAGGGATGGAGGTCTTAATAAAAAATAAAATAACAAAATTTGATTGATAATTTACTCACACAGCTATTATTTACAACATTAAACTATCTAACTCCACTATTACCAATGTTATCCTCGGTGAGTGCAATATCTAATGTCTTGTAAGTGTTAGGAAAATAAACATGTTACCTGTACGGCAATTCTTACTTGTATGTGTACAGAACAGAAACTCAGGTAAATTCTGTGTCAACTAATTTAACATCACACTTTCAGTACGACGTTAAGACATGTAAATACCTGTTCTGCCTTGCTGCCAACTTTTCTGGAAGCATGTCTGCGTATACGTTTAAATATACACTGAAGAGCTTTAAAAAAAAAAAAAAAAAAACTGGTATAAGCGTGCGTATGCAAATAATAGAGGTATGGAACCAATCAGAGCAACGCAATGCGGTCGGCAGCTAGATCGGTTACTGCTGCTACAATGACAGGTTATCAAGATTTAAGTGAGTTTGAACGTGGTGTTATAGTCGGCGCACGAGAGATGGGACATAGCATCTCCGAGGTAGCGATAACATTTCATCAGTGTACCGTGAATATCGGGAATCCGGTAAAACATCACATCTTCGACATCGCTGCGGCCGGGAAAAAATCGCGAAAGAACGGGACGAACGACGACTGACGAGAATCATTAAACGTGGCAGACGTGCAACCCTTTCTCAAATTGGCGCAGATT
>NQII01002962.1:108378-113378 GCA_002778355.1 Clitarchus hookeri
TTCTCCGCGCTCGGGAGGGGGGTGGGGCTACACGATATTAGGCAGGGATACCAGTTTTTTTTGGCTCTTCAGTGTATATTCAGTTGTAGGGGCTTAACAACTATGACTGGGGAGGGGTCAGGGCATGCATTGACCCTCCCTAATTCTAGTAAAGGGCCCAAGAACGAGAATAAATGGGCACCCGAACTTTTTGTTGGTAGTTGTGTTTATATATTGTATAACACATCTAACGGATCGTAATAACGTATTTCTGATGATTGTACGTTGTACATCTTCGCTTCTGGGTTTATAGACTCTTCTCTATCCTTTATATGCAGCACGTAAATTTGGTTTCTATCGAACCAAAATGAAATTGATGGGAGTATCAAACTTAAGAGCGGGGTCTAAAGGCTTGCTCTGCCACCTAGGCGGTCGCCTATGTGTACCTCTCCTGGAGATATTTGGAAACTGCAGATAGGTACCTGGAAGTCTTTCAGATTTCAATTTCAAAAGTTATCAGCAGCGAACCAGCTATGCCAGACAACTAGGAATTAAAAGTGTCCAGTATCTCCCAAAGGTTTTACATGTAAGCAAAGCTGTCGCTGTCGTTTTGTGTTAGCAAACTTATTGCATTTGCGAACACCTAGCGATATTATTAGACGTGCAAAATTCGCGTTATTGTTCGTTGATAGGATAAACTCCAATTGCCTTATAAACAAGTGAGTACAATTCATGGTTTCATTGGCCGCTGCATTTTAATCAACTTCACCTACCATAGTTAATTCCCTTAAAGGAGATTTCCACTCCACTGCTAAACTCATGTTATTGGCTCAAGAGTTCTCAGAGGCGTACCAGATATACAATGATTGAAGTAGGTCATACGTACAGTAACTTTGAGTTTACCCTGTCCTTAAATAATAAGCGAATTTTGCATGTCTTTAGTGATCATCAATTTTCAGTTATGTATGCTCTGATTTGGAGTCTTCACTAATTTGTCGGACTGAGTTTAGTGATTCAATTTGCAATATTATTTCGCTCATTCTGCTTTAGACTATAGTACCTATACAATTTTTCTAATGTACTCGCATTACTTTCTGCCATGCAGTTCCGCCTCTTAAATATAAATTACTGAATTTTGGCTCGTTAATGCTTTGATTTTCTCTTGTAAAAGAAAATCCCGATATTACTGTGATCTTACGCTAATAGTTGAATAGTTGCATGCTTGCAGGAAAGATATCACTGGAAGTATTATTACATTAATGATACGTGAAGAATTTTTTTTTTTTTTGTGAAAAGTAGGAAGGTTTTTTTTACAACTGAACTATTCAGTCGCGACGAAGAATAAGAGCCTGTNTTTTTTTTTTTGTGAAAAGTAGGAAGGTTTTTTTTACAACTGAACTATTCAGTCGCGACGAAGAATAAGAGCCTGTTGAATGATATCTTAATCTTGAAATACTTGGTAAGTTTCAGTGTGAAGAGAGACATCAAATTTGGTACCATTAAAGCTTAGCCGATGACGTACTCGAATGTTTAAAACGTGGAATATCCAATTGAAAGACGGGTGACATCATTCGTAACCTTGAACTGGCTGTGAGATAAAGTTTCGCTGGTGTCATTGGGGTTGTAGTATCTTAGTATCTGCTTAAGGGTAAAGCATTCAATGCGCTGTTCTGATTTGAAAATTTTCAAAACTATAATCGTAGTTTTTCAACTACGTTCTGACTTTTCCGGATTTCCTTTTATAATACTTTGCCGACGAAATATGCGAGGTCTGTAAAGCATCGCCTCTTGGCGTGGAATTTCCTATGGCAAATCGGTGGATTAGGTATATCGCAACTTACAGCCATACGTTGGTTTTTCATAAATGGATTCTTAAATATATTGCACGTTTAAATTGTTAACCTTCCATTAACAGTACAGTTTTTTAAATCAATAATTCGATGTCAAAGATTTTTTTTCTGCAAAGATAAAAACATTACTTCATCGAAATCCGTTTTGCCAAGCCGACATTTGTGTTGGCATTCATAAACATCTAACTTATACAGGATGAGTATAAAAGAATACCCCAACTTTNGCCAAGCCGACATTTGTGTTGGCATTCATAAACATCTAACTTATACAGGATGAGTATAAAAGAATACCCCAACTTTATAATATCAAAACTAAACAACCTACAACCTTGATTGACCAATCAAATGAACCGTGGAACCTTGAAGTTCGTTTACCATACATTCATAAATGTCCCATGTGACCACCACGAGCGGCCCGAACGACATCTACGCGATAGTCAAACTAGTTCCACACCCTTATCAGCATGTCCGCTGTTACGGTTTGGATGGCGTCCGTAATTCTCGTTTTTAGGTCGTCAATGTTAGTCGGCAATGGTGGACGAAACACTTGATCCTTTATGTACCCTCATACAAAAAAATCTCAAGGGGTAAGATTCGGCCTTCTTGGGGGCCAATGATGAAGAGCCTGGTCACCAACTGCTCCTCGACCAATCCAGCGTTGCGGCAACGTCGCGTTCAGGTATCCGCGAACAGCTAAGTGCCAATGGGGTGGCGCAGCATAAAGGAAACATCAGACCGTCCCCTTCACATTGACGTGTCGAATGCGAGCTCGCTACCCCCTCGCCACTTCAAACCGAGAGTTACGAACGCCATCCAAACCGTAACACCGGACATGCTGACAAGAGCGTGGAACGAGTTTGATTATAGCGTATATGTCGTTCAGGTCTCTCATGGTGGTCACATTGAACATATCTGAATGTATGGTAAACAAACTTCACGGTTCTGCGGTTCATTTGATTGGTCAATCAAGGTTGTAGGTTGTTTGGTTTTGATATTATAAACCTTCAAAGTTGGGGTATTCTTTTATAATCATCCTGTACTTTGGTGTAATTTGTGGTTTTGATTTTAAGTAGATGAATACATGACAGTACAACTTAAAATCAGTTCAGTCTTGCCTCGTGTTACAAGTTGGGAAATAGTTATTATTTGTTCTTGTAAAATTGTGCAAGAATTTCCGAAACCCTCGCCTCGTATTGTGTTAGGAAGAGTGGGTCAAAAGAAGGGTGTGGCTGGTGGTTAAAAAATGGGTTCGGGAATGGTGTTTATTTCAGAGGTAGATGCTTATGTATAGTCAGGGATGGATGGGGTAGCTGGCTAGCGTCGTCTGGCTATTGAGCTGGACTGTAGCCGCCGAGATTAATTTACTCTCAGCAAACTGCTCCTTGCAGCTGCCGACGGCCCTTAAAAGGTTTACCGCTGTCTGCGGGCTCGCGGGAGTGTTGCTCACTATCTTAATTCCTACCGCGTGTCGACGCGGCGCGGACTCACCACCCGACCAGCCACATGGTCGGGATAATGTTGGACATCTTGCGCGCCACGAGATAACGTTCCTCACCTCATCCGTTTGTCACCCACCAAGAACTATAGTGACCGCCGTTGTCGGCTCATGTTGGCAGCGGTTTTTCCCGTGTTGCATCAACAGCTTGCTGACATTTTCCTGGAAATTCAGGCTTTTAAAGTTTTACGTACCCTCGGTTGACGCAGTGAGCGGCGACACAGCTTCGTTACTGTCCTGGAGAGACTGTATAGGTTAGGTATTGCCTCGGTCGGTCCACGGGTTCCTTCAGGTGTGAGGGTTCCAGATGGATATGGTAGGGTTCCGTACGGCCCTTCGCAGTATTAAGTTCGTGGCGTGGATCTGGTCAACTGCGATGTTAACAGATTGTTCATCCGCGTTGATTGAGTGTATCTCAGTCCTATGTCCATGGGGCCCACCAGCGCTGTGCTGCTATATTCTACACAGAGGTCGGGCGCGGCCGACTTGGTGGGTACCCCTAAATGGCCACCAGTAGAGCAGCTTTGCCATCGATAAGTGTACGTACCTTCGGCGATTGATAGTTGAAGAGGGCGCTATTGTACCAGTTACCCGTGCGTGTCTGTCTGCCTATGCATGGCAATAAGACTGAGCGAAGGTGGTAGGGACGATGATACTGTATGGATGTCGTGTATAAGCTGGCTGGAACTGATTGGTGGTCACAAGGGAACGCGCATAACTATGGGAAAGGATTCCTCACTGTGGACTTAACATTGGTGAAAGCTAGTGAGTGCAGATTGTAGTAGTTCACGATCGCTTTAAGGTGACTCCTTCGCGCTGCCTGATGTAGCTACTTACCTATGGTTATTTGAACAACTATAGACATATGGTGACAAATTCCCAATTATGAACTAAATCATCGGCGACTGACAGAGAACACATGAAATATGGTGAGTATGCAAACCGAAGTGTCGTGTAGATGATTGAGGTAGCAACCGCCATGGTATGGCATGATTGGGCGTTGATATGAGAACCCCAGATAAGAAAAAAAACATGCCATGTTGGTATGGAATGACAGACTTCATGTAAATGAGGGTTTCCGATGATTTTTGATATTCAGGACGGCTCTATTCTATGGCAGTTTTCCCGGGGAAGCCGATTAGGCCTAAACGTGTCTGCAGTGTCCCGAAAAAGAATTGCCAAGAAAGGAGTGAAGTAGTGCTTCCATTATACCCCATTGGAGATTGACTAGAGGGCTTCCCGCCCAGAGAAGGGTACTTAGTGGGCGGCGACACAGCTCCGGTGCTGGCCTGGACAGTCAGTAATGTTTGGATAGCGCCTCGGCCGAACTACAGGTGCCCGAGTGTTTCGGATGATATGTGAGGGGAGTGGACGGCGTGTTGCCAGAGCCAGGTTTGTGCTCGGAACTGGTCAGCTGTGGCATTGCTAAACGCCCCTCCACATTGATTGAGCATAGCTCAGCTTAGACCTTGTTTTTTAGGGCCCCTTGGTGTCTGGTACCGCCGGTCGAGGGTTATTCAGAAGGCGGCGAGGGAACAGCCTTGTGCTGAGTGCTGTACCTTGCACTACCTTCGCAGCACATAACGAATAAATAGGATTTTTTTTTTTCGTTAGCCTTTTATACAGCTGATTTTTCGTCACAAGAAGAAATTCAAGTAATGTTTTAATACTTCTGA
>NQII01002962.1:118378-249015 GCA_002778355.1 Clitarchus hookeri
CCAGTAGTACTCAACGGCAGTTTTCGCCATTAGTACTGTTGTAAACTGCATCCTCTTTTTCGTTATGGGCTGTCTATTTTTTACTGCACCTGCTGCCAGTGTACAAAGAAACACAGTGTTGTACGATTCAGCCATCGCTTTTACTGTGTAAAATCAAACNACACAGTGTTGTACGATTCAGCCATCGCTTTTACTGTGTAAAATCAAACTAATGCGAGCCGAAACTATGCAGTAAAAAGTTTTCTTTTTGAAAGACTGTTATTTACTCTCCTCTGTTTGGTCTACCGTATCCCGTCCATTCACCTTACCACTACCCTTTCCCTTCTCGACTCTGCACTTCTACACCTGTCAAGTGTAATCATTTAGACATATTCCATATCAATTTTCCTGGTACGACTATAGACGTTCTGAACGCCTCGTATTACATCATACTGTAACTCTTTTATTAATTATTTATACTGGCGCCTCTCGCTCATCGCTTCAAATCGGTGTCTAGTAGACTAGTTATCTGTACTACTAACACTGTGAAATGTTATCTGCTGGTCTAGATACTAGGATGGAGTTGATATTACCTGTTGAGAGTCGTATTAACCAGGTGATGAAGGCTGCAATCTGCGTCACGTTTATTTCATTTTGAGCAGGCTATAATACACAGAATTATAGGCTGTTTACGGTTAAAGTGAGCAATTTTAAAACCCTAGNCTAATGCGAGCCGAAACTATGCAGTAAAAAGTTTTCTTTTTGAAAGACTGTTATTTACTCTCCTCTGTTTGGTCTGCCGTATCCCGTCCATTCACCTTACCACTACCCTTTCCCTTCTCGACTCTGCACTTCTACACCTGTCAAGTGTAATCATTTAGACATATTCCATATCAATTTTCCTGGTACGACTACAGACGTTCTGAACGCCTCGTATTACATCATACTGTAACTCTTTTATTAATTATTTATACTGGCGCCTCTCGCTCATCGCTTCAAATCCGTGTCTAGTAGACTAGTTATCTGTACTACTAACACTGTGAAATGTTATCTGCTGGTCTAGATACTAGGATGCAGTTGATATTACCTGCTGAGAGTCGTATTAACCAGGTGATAAAGGCTGCAATCTGCGTCACGTTAATTTCATTTTGAGCAGGCTATAATACACAGAATTATAGGCTGTTTACGGTTAAAGTGAGCAATTTTAAAACCCTAGTTTCTTTTATATATCAGCAATTTTTTTTTATCCTTCAACCACTTTTTAAAATAAATATTTCCATGTAAGTAATAAACACAGTGTATACACTGGGCTCGAATGTTAGTATAAGGCTACAATAAAATGTATGTATAGACTATTATTCCAAGTGGGAGGGCCTCAAAAAGTGCTCACTTTACCGTGAACAGCCTATAAAAACACGGGTCAACATAATATACACTTGGGAACAAAAATATGGGTGTTATTTAACGTTCCTTGCTGTAGGCCGCAAGGAAAGCGACTTGCGCACTTATCCGCCCCAACTTGTAAAGGTGTCTCACGGCTAAAACGCTCCATACTTTGGGTGTAAGAAAATTGTGCTAAACATTTTTAAATACCTGCATGTACGGTTATGCAGTACACGAACACATTATTTTGTATTCGTACTTGATGCTTGTTAACGGCCTTTCAGCAAGCTGCACTAAATACATAAAAAATGTTCCCACCAAGAAAGAGCCGTTGTATTTAAAAGTAATTTTATTAGCGTGATGTTGCAGGCAAAAGAAAAAAAAAATATTACAAGAATTGCATCGAGCTATGTTTCGTTCCGCCCATTTGTATTGTGGCGCAGGCAGGCACCTCAATTGCTTCGTACCTGTATATACACGATAAGCCAGGCACGAAACTAAATGCATGTTATCCTGCGGCAGATTAATCCACAGTTGTTGAACATTTTGCTCTATATCACCAGCACTTCATATAAATGAAGCTGACATCCCATATTTCTACACAAACCTTTTATATGTGACCTAATCATAGGCGTAACTACGGGGTGGGCCGGGTGTGTAAAGGATAACTCATTAAGAAAGTGTTAGAACACACTGATGTTATCCGTTGTGGTTTACAACCCACCAAATACGTAATAAATAGTAAGGCTCACGATATTTTTAGTTTTATTTGTTGGTTTCATTGAACTAGAGGAAGATGGGCTCCAGTGTCCTTGGAGGAAACATGACGTCGTCGGCTTACTACTAAATTTTAGTAGGTCTAGTTTTTTTTCTTTCAACTATTCGATCGTAGGTGAAATCAGTATATATTTCCAATGCGTATGTGCTAATAAAACCTCTTAAACCTTGTGTATTTTTCCGTCGTTATTATATCTTCCTGTACCATTTCCTCAAATGGAGTGTTTTACAAGTAGGCCGACTATCTATACGCTAGCCGTGTCCATTAAATTAATGAATTGGCTCCTGCGTCCTGGGAATGGAACCATCCGGTACCAAAACGCTAACTCTGGCCACGCCTGTGGTGACATCGAGTGACAGGGCAAAGAACGGAAGTGTCGAAACACGACGTGAACACTCCTGGTTAACCAGAAGTGTGCGTTTGTGGTCTAACGTTATCTTTCTGGATACCGGCTCATGGGCACCCAGCCATGCGAGGACGTTATTACGCCTGTACGTTAAGTCAGCCAGCTCGCGTCACCGTCGACGATCTCCAACCTCACTCTTTCTAATCAACGCAGCAGCTTCAAGGTCCTGCAGACAGTTCAGACGAAACATGTACAAGCGGACCATGTGCAAATTGAAGACTTTTTATAACTACGCGTTGGCAATAATACGAGTTAACACGAACAGCGAAACCACACTCGAGAATAGACACACCAGCGGAATCCAGGAAATTTCGAACGCGATCTGGTTTGATCCGGTGGTCAAGTAGAAACGCACACTCCAAAACAAATATTTAAGAATTATTTTAAAAACTCTGGTATTTAAAGGCTTATAAGCATTTTTCATAACAAGTAAGTTTTATTATGCTGTTTAAAACCACAAATGGCAGGCTCTCAAGACCTTAATGATAAGAGCCGCCCAAATCTCTTCTCACTCACCAAAATATGATAAATGTATGAGCGCCAACAAGACCAATAAAAATCAGGATATCACGTCTTCACCCTTCCGGTGCACAAGTACGCCACGTAAAAGCCAGTCTTTACATCCCCCCCAATAAAAACTTTGGCTTGTACAACCCCTAGTAGAGGAACGGTGATATTGTCGGCGGTCCGCCTGTGACTCGCGTGTGCTTGCCCGGGACGCCAGACAGCCGCTGCGCGTGACGCTGTTCGCGTGGACGATAACCGTGGTGCTGGTACTGGTGCGTGGCATGCGATCATATCAGCGCCGCGTGGCCGCAGCTTGCATTGTTCTTGTGCACGGGGTCGTTGTGATGGGCCAGTTGACCGAAGTAAGGTTACTTCTACTAAGATCAATGATAAAAGTTTGCCAACCAAAACTTTTCGCCACTAGGTCAGCGCTAGTGTCGGCAATGTACCGGTTATTCTCTTTTTTTTTCGTTAAAAAACAAGGCAAATATAAAATAAGTTTGTAACTAAGTAAAATCTTTCTCTTTTATTATTCACGTACCTTAAAATTTTATTTAATTTACCTTCTAATAGGGCCGTCTTAAGGTAAAGTCGTCCATGTGCAAATACTGGCTAGGCCTCCTCCACATATTTTTTTTGCCCTTTCCAATTTTCCCTCTTTTTTTTTTACCAACATTCGCATGCAACACACACAGAATAAATACTTATACGTAAAGGGAAAAAGAATATTAATAAGTATAAATATGTGGCTTTACTTACCAAAACAATAAAGAATTCAGAATGACTGATTTACTCCTTATAGAGCAAATTACGTAACCACAAGTATGCAGATAACTTTTTTTAACTAGTTGAGTTGAGAGATTTGGGCGGCTCTTATCAACGAGGTCTTGAGCCGATTTTAAATTAATTATTGTTAAAATAAACCAAAAATAATAAAGATTCACTGTCCACTCATTATATAATCCTTCCAGTCCTCATTTAATTACAAGTCCACTTTCCACGATTTTAATGCAGAAAATTTGTCAATTAAATTGTCAAAAAAACGAAATTGTACCCAGCAATGCAGCATTTATAGCAAAAGAAGCCATCCCCGAAAGTCTTTCTTCACTTGCTGAATTTCGTAAGTAGTTCTTCACCCTTCTCATAACTGAGAAGGAACGTTCAGAACTTGCATTGGTAGAAGGGCTACACAAATATATCCAGAGGAAAGTGTCTTTATTCGGATAAGTAGCGATTAGGCCCTTGCTTCTGATAGTTTTTAGTAAATTACCAGGTGATTCTTCATCTAGTTTGATTTCTTTGAGGAAAACCTGCACATTGATATACTCTTCAATTAATTCACTATCTACATAATCGGGATATGCTTCAACAGCTTTCCTGGCACATTCTCCAATATCATGAAGTGGCATCGAAGATAATTAACTAAGAAAGCATCTTAAGTGGACATTTAAATATGCAGATATTGTGCGTGAAAGCTCTACAACCAGTTTATCAATGTCAAACAAAAACGTGTTTATCTTTTTTTCTTTCCTATAATCAAACATCTCGACACACACACTATTGATCTCATCGCACTGCAGTCTTCTCTCGTGCAGACCACCGTGTTGTTTACAAAGGCTTCGGTAGTAGTTTGATATCAGCATTACTTGTTTTAATTTCACTTTGGAGAATTTACCATCTGCCTGTCGACTCGCTGAAGAAAACACACACTTTCCGCACGAACGTAAAATAAGCATTCGTTTTTAAGCAACATGAAGCTTCACATGCTCCTACTATGTTCAAAGAATGTGCAGCGCATGGCACGAAAAGTGCCAGCGGATTGTGAGATTTGATTATGGCGTGTAGTCCACCATAAGCGCGTGCCACGTTAGGAGCGTTGTCCTAGGACTGTCCTCTGCAGTCTTTAATATCTATCTTATAATCTGAAAGAACTTAAGGTACAGTTATTTCTAAACTGTGAGTACTGCGGCCAGTCTGGGGTATAAACGGGACAAATATTTCTGCTGGGTCGCCACTCTAAAACTATTCGTACAATGAATGCAAGTTGATAACATTGATTAATATCAGCAGAAGAATATACAGAAATTAAGTAATATTTACTCAGTTCAGCAAATATTTCGTTCTCCACACGCTCTAGCATTAACGGAATGAATTCATTACATATGTTTTTAGACAAGTAAATAACATGACCTTTTCCTGGGTTACCGTAAGTCACTAAATGAGTCCTTAGAAAAGGACTATACTCTGAAATCAAATCCAAATGTCCCAGGAAGTTCCCGTTGTAGTTTGAGCCAACATTTTCACTAGACCATCGAAAAGCTAAGCTGCTATTCCCAAGAAATTTGATAATGTTTATGACGTTGCAAAATCTGTGCCCAGTACAAAATACATTTAAAGTATTGCTTGTGAAGCTTAGAATTTACTTTACTGAACACTAAGTTTTCACATCAGTCCTATGCTCATGGCTTCGCTCATGTTCACTGAAACGACCTTTATGTTTACAATCATTGAATACTGTAAGAAACATATATCACTTTTTGTTTTCAGTTTCACAAAATATTTTTATAGGGAAATAAAAAAAAATGCCTTCACTCTCTGAATACCGTAGCCACTCCCTTTTTATAGATTCGTCATTTTTTATTTTTGTGGAAAAACATTGCATGGTAACTTATCTTGAAACTGTGCCATACACACACTTAGAGTTTTTGAAATCCAGTTGATTTAGATTTTCTTGAGTGGGGATGTTCCTGATAATAAGATATATATATATATTCTCTTCATCTAAGGGTGGCCATTCTGCTGGGTCCGAGAAGTCAACTCCAGTATGGTTACCACATTCAGAAGCATATAGACGTCGACTCTGCAGTTGATAACTATGAGTTCTACTCAGTTAGAAATTCATTATTTTCTTCTCTCCCGGAAACTAAGGAACTAGAGCTCGCTGTCTCAATAATACCAACTATGTTTTCATCCAGTGGCTCAGAATCCTCAGCGGAAGGTTGAGGAGTAGTCTGTGGTTTAAAAAAATATGTCCAATGTCGGCACCTGGTTTTAAACCACAGAAAAAAGTCTTTTTCCGTATCTTTGTCTATTTTACGATGCTGCGTGCCACTCAACTTGCTATTAATCATCCTAGTAAATTTAAAAAACTGAAAAAAAAAAACCATGAATTACCCTAGTACTACTCCATGCACACGCACCCCAAACAAACTCGTGCCACAGGCCTCAAATTTTATCAGCACACGTCTCCCGGCAAATAATGTGAAACTGAAATGACATCGCCGTCAGGATGATTGCTGCTGCAGTACATGGTGTTTATTTACACTACCAGGCAATCTGTTACTGACACCCGCGCCAAACATTTTTTTGTTCTNTAGTCTGTGGTTTAAAAAAATATGTCCAATGTCGGCACCTGGTTTTAAACCACAGAAAAAAGTCTTTTTCCGTATGTTTGTCTATTTTACGATGCTGCGTGCCACTCAACTTGCTATTAATCATCCTAGTAAATTTAAAAAACTGAAAAAAAAAAACCATGAATTACCCCTACTCCACTAGTACAACTTACCCTAGTATTACTCCATGCACACGCACCCCAAACAAACTCGTGCCACAGGCCTCAAATTTTATCAGCACACGTCTCCCGGCAAATAATGTGAAACTGAAATGACATCGCCGTCAGGATGATTGCTGCTGCAGTACATGGTGTTTATTTACACTACCAGGCAATCTGTTACTGACACCCGCGCCAAACATTTTTTTGTTCTTCCTGGTTGGGCTTTGTACACAGGGCTGATGATTCAGGTTACAGCTGATAATCCTAGCCTGGCTGTTATTGACTATTGTAAGAATCACGGGAGGGAAAAAACCCATCATTTGTTTTCCACAATGCTTAAATGTAGCCTTCCTGAATGTGGTACTCCTCAAATAAAAGTTGTCCATAGACCACCTCTGCAAAATTTTATGAAAATTGCAAAATTCTTAAAAATTATTTTTAAAAAGTGAATGGTTTCAACAAGCGCTCAATTATAACAGGCGCCTCTGGGTAATTGCCCCATTTGCCCATTATGTTAAGACGGCCCTGCTTGGAACACTACGCACCTAGTAGCGGAATTTTCCTTATGCCCCACACTCCCATAAGAAATCACGTTTTGTTCCTAACCTGAGTAGAATAAACCTTAACAGAAGCCAGCCGAACAGAAATGGAGCCGGGAGTTAGTCTCGCTGCACGTGTGTCGGCCTCTGAAAGCCAGGAGCAGCTTATAAAAAGTATCCAGCGCAGAACTCCTTATATTAATGCATACGAACGAATTGTATCACCGCCGTGTCGTTATTTTTTTGGTTTTTGTAGAGACCTACTGCTACTTTGGAAGCTGATTGAGTATCGAATCAACACGCTAGAATCGGGGATGTTGCCACGGCAGTTGAAATATGAATTTACTGTCGTCGAGCATCTTTGTCATTAACATTGAGCTGCTTTTCTTAGCTGATGAGAGGGGATATCGTATCTAATGCGTGCTTATTATATAAGTTGTAGGTGCCAGAAAGCTTGGTAGAACAAAATACTTCAATATTAACTTTAAAAATAATATCGTAGCCAGAACTCGGTAATTTAAAAATTTCGACTTTATGTACTTAATCCAGTTTTCCTTTGTCAATTTTTTTTTCAGAAATTGCCGCCCTAGGCAGATAACTAGCCTGTCTAGGCCTAAATACGTCCCACATTCAATGAATGTAACTTACATGATCATGTGTTCAGGGTGAATCACTTTTGTTAAACATTAACTTGCTATTTTTGGGACGATTCCCAGGAATCCAGCTTAAATGTAAAGACATGAAAATAAGCGAGGTTCCGCCCATATCACAGTAGCGAACTGATGATCATATTAGCTCGAATCGTAAGTTCTCGCTGGATAGAACGCTTGGCTGCGCGCCGGTCGTCAGGAGCACAAAACTTGGCGTGTTGTTCAGCGTGGAACAGATAAGTCCTAACTACAGTAGGTGCGTTACCACGCTCTAGTGAACGTTCAAGGACGGATATAATTGTTACATCCTGTAGAAATTAAATACGCGCATGTATTACTTTACAATATCGTTTATTCCTGTACAACATTGAAGGGGCCGCGGGGGTATAGTAGTCAGACTACTCGTCTTCCACCAAGGCGTACCGAGTTCGATTTCTGGTGGGGTCACCCGGATTTTCGAACATGGGAAACGTGGCTAATGTTGCCGTTGGCCTGCGAGTTTTCTCGGGGAACTCCCGTTTCCCCTGTTCTTGCACTCCGCCGCTGATCCATCTTCACCTCATTTAACCTTCAGGGGCGCTCAAAACCGACATAAACCTCTGATTTCAACTCTGAGCACAACATTGACTACAGCTTTGTCACGATTAGCTTCCCTCGGATAATTTCTGCCGCCATGAACCTCAGCGTGCTTCTTTCTTGAGTGTATCTGGTGCGTGGTCGTCAGCCTCTTTTGAAATTAAGACGGTCAGCTGCGATGGAGGTGATCGGGCCACATGCGAGAAAGTCTCTAGTAAGTGTGTCACGGGCCCGCCTACAGGGCTATTTTCAATCGTGTCAACCAGGCAACCTATGTAGTTATTTGTCGTTCACAACACTGACGACTACATGGTAGCTGCTCCGTGAAAGGTGTTTACGTTAAACAACCAGTGGAACTGTGCATTTCTGTAAAACAAATTTTGGTGGCCTACACCAGTCTAAAATAAAATGCCCAAATGCAGCACTAAAAATAAACACAAACAATTCCAATTCCCGCGGTTATGTGATCCAAGTGCTCGCCAGATGGCAGTTTTCAGGGCGGTTTTGGACGCGGTGTTAGCCGCTGTCTTGTCGCGGAATTCTGAATTGCCTTGCACAACTGGGGTGTTTGTTATTTAAAATAGTTATTCTTTCCCAGTGTGGGCAATGTTACGGATAACATTGTACTATATATCTGGAGCTCAAACTTGATCGCGCAAAAATAAAATAACGCACCTGGATTGATCTGTCTCTCCACCCATCCTAATNAAACATCATCTTAAATTCAATGTAAAGCTCCCCCGATCAATGGTAACATAAATAGTTATTTTAAAAGCTTAATATAATAAACCTCATCAGATACTGTTGTGTTCTACCGAAGTCATTGAGTGATTATTTGAGATACGCCCCCAACATACTTTCAAGTACCTTAACCGACTTTTCGATGTTCGTTACAATGTGCTCTGACGGTATAGAACTATTGTTTTTCTTTTTCTATAAATACGGTGCAGGCATCTTCAAATTCGCGAAGTGCAATCAGTCACATTTTAATTCTAATACGTCAGCCAAGTATATTTCTGTTAACAAATATGAAACATAAACAAATAAACCACCGCTACAAACGCTCCTGATCTACCCGTGGGGAAATGTGAAACAACANACAAATATGAAACATAAACAAATAAACCACCGCTACAAACGCTCCTGATCTACCCGTGGGGAAATGTGAAACAACACATATTGACACATTTTTCTTGTAGGTCCGCCCCCTCCCCCCACGGATAGGCAAAAAAAGCCTTCTGACAAAACAACCAAGATACGCAGTGAACTAAATTGAATATAAGCGAGAGGGCGTATGGATAAAGGTAGAACGAACAGGAGAAAGTAAAGAGAGAGAGCAAGAACTCTCAGTGAGCTAGCCTGATAAGCGTAATCGCAAGAATTTTGAAGAGAAGCCAAACACACACACACATGCAACCGGGGGAAGTATGTATAAAGAGTGAATTGGGAAGAGATGGATCCTAAACTCACAGTAAAGTGGATGACAGAAGAGACTGGAGGGACAATGCTAACTTGTCCTTCCCAAAATCAAGACACAGCTGGTTCTACAAGGGTTTTAAGGGACCCACTCCAATTCCCTACAAGGACAAGTACTATGCTCAGAGACTCAGTGTAAGTTTTCTCCAGTAAAATAAGAATGCAAATTTTTACTCTCCAGTAAGGTATAAGATTTGAGAGAGTCCCCGAGTTTATCTTCCTAGGCTCGAAGATTACTGCAGACGGCGCACAGTGTAACATTTGCCCAATCTAAGGGAACTTTATTCTCTGGCTGAACTGTAAGCAGGTTTTTGAGGTATTTTCGCGTATTTAAGTAACATAAACAACTTTGCATCAAATGTACGCTTTATATGATACTATTTATAACACGCACGTGTTAACACATAACATTTACACACAAACAGAAACACAAACCTTCAGTCAACTGATAAACATTAGAAAATGTACATACACATTTATGCTCAGAGCGNCACACAAACAGAAACACAAACCTTCAGTCAACTGATAAACATTAGAAAATGTACATACACATTTATGCTCAGAGCGATATGTTACGCAGAAAATTATAGCCTTCTTAGGCTAGAACCTAACATGGTTCATAATACACAATGTGTTACGTGCAAAATATAAAAAGCAAACACTAAAGCCGCAGAATTGTCACAGTAATGTGCGTACATCTTGTTTTAAAATAAGGAACAGTCATGATGTTACTCATTCCGAATCAGTGCTGTCAGAACGACTTGATGACGTATAATTATTTATGGACGTTTATTTTAACCATTGCATTACCTCTGCTGTCGTCGTTTCCGAATGTTTAGTCTTAAGAGGCGTGCGTATACTTGCAATTAATGGATCAGATGTTATGAGAAGTCTATGAATTAAATCCATGTTCGTTTCAACTCTTGAAGTTTTAATTTTAAATAATACTCGATATTTCCTACAATATTTTATTACGTGCTGCCTGTGCTTCTTCTGTAAGCTGACCTATCGGCAAAATACTATCAGGTATGATATCTCTACCATGGAATAATACAGCATGAGTATAAAAGAATTCCCCAACTTTGAAGGTGCATAATATCAAAACCAAACAACCTACAACCTTGATTGACCAATCAAATGAACCGTGGAACCATGGCGCTTGTTTACAATGCACTCATAAATGTTCAATTTGACCACCACGAGCGGTTCGAACAACATCTACGCGATAATCAAACTAGTTCCACACTCTTGTCAGTATGTCCGGTGTAACGGTTTGGATGGCGTCAGTAATTCTCGTTTTGAGGTCGTCANTTGGATGGCGTCCGTAACTCTCGATTTGAGGAGGTGAGGGGGTAGCAGAGTGGTTGTTTCCTCAGTTAGAAGAGGCGGCGGAGTACTTCATTTTCCAGCAGGATGGTGCGCCACCCTATTGGCACCTAGCTGTTCGTGGATACCTGAAAGAGACGTTGCCGCAACGCTGGATTGGTCGAGGAGCAGCTGGTGACCAGGCTCTTCACCACTGTCCTCCAAGAAGCTCGGATCTTTCCCTGTGCATTTTTTTTTCTATAGGGGTACATAAAGGATCAAGTGTTTCGTCCAACATTGCCGGCTAGCATTGACGACCTCAAAACGAGAATTACGGACATGCTGACAATAGTGTGGAACGAGTTTGATTATCGCGTAGATGTCGTTCGGGCCGCTCGTGGTGGTCACGTTGAACATTTATGAATGTATGGTAAACAAACTTCACGGTTACACGTGTCATTTTATTGGTCAATCAAGGCTGTAGGTTGTTTGGTTTTTATATTATAGACCTTCAGACGTTGGGGTATTCTTTTATACTTGCCCTGTATTGCCTTTAACGTTCTGAACAAGAGCGAGTTTGTTATCTAAGGCGAATTTAAGGCCATAGACGACTGTAATCACTGGTAGCAAAGTAATTAGTTTGATATATGTCCATAATTTTTTTTCTGGAAATGTATAGGCCCCCTATATACACACAATTCGCCGATTCTGCACTGATAGTCCGTCTCGGGACTTGCCTATGAATGTACAAAGTTAATTTATGCCGTTACCGCAGCACTGTGCAACATCTTGGTTTACTTTTCTTCGTCAATGTTATCACAGAGGTGGCATTTAGCTTTACCAGTTTTTCAGTGTACATTTAAATTCACCACGAAATGCATTAACAATTACACATTTTTAGAAATTACCAGTCGGCTAAACTGTTAAAGACTTAACATGATTTCAGGAATCTTATGAACGGTGCCAAGTCAAGTGTATAGTATAACATACAACTTTTCCGTAAATTAAGTATTTTCCTTATTTGTGTAAGTAAATGAGATAGGTTTAATGCAGCGAATAAATGCTGAATTCGTAAATAAACGAAATACCAGTTTTAGTAACAGTTGTTTGTGCTCGATTTAAGCTGCTAGCCGTTAACGTAAAAAATACCTGTTCACTTTACAAAACAGTATGGCTAATTTACGAAATTACACGTACGGTGCACACCTGCTTTAATCTATCCTTCGTTTGGTTCGCAAATTTAAAGAACTGTTCGGCTAGGTCCTAAATTGTACACCTGTTGCTGGGTAGGGGTTTTTCGTACCCTTTCGTCTTTCCCCACAGCATGTGACCAAGTCGTTATCGCCGGGAATTTAAGTTTGGTTTAAACGTGATTATTTTAGTCTTGCGTGGATGCGGACGTCCGCCTTGATATTTACCCTTACGCTTGTGGGTGTAGACTGTATTGTAGCGCATATAATAGATAAATCTGTGCATACAAAAAAAATATATATACACATACACACACACAAATATTATAAACTCTGTTTTTTACAACACCCAGTGCATGCAGTTAAATGCCGTTCTTTATTTTCTCGTGTTTAAAAGAAGAGGCAGAACAATTTAAAGGAATTTTCGGTTAACATTCTTTTTACGGCATCAGTACGTTTGGTGCAGCAAGGCCAAGTAAAATAATTGGAGTGGAGATATTTGTGCCGCTCTTAACGAGGTCTGGAGAGCCAACAAGGGTGAAATGAGGCGAGAATGGAGCAGCGCCGTAATACAAGGGCGGAGAAACGGGCGATCCCCGAGAAAATCCGCCGACTAACAGCGGCATCGTCCGGCACGATTCCCACTTGCGAAAACTCGGAGTGACCCGGCTGGGGATTGAACCCGGTTCGCCTTGGTGGGAGGCGAGCAGTCTGATCGATCGGCCACCGTTCTCCCAAATAAAATATTGTTTTTCTCAGCTTTGCAGCTTGTTAGTGGCGCAATTAATTCAGAAAATGCATACCAATATGAATTACCACTCCTTTAGAAGATTTGGAAACTCAAACTAAAATTCATTTTGTTTTAGTTCACTTCACGATATTTATATAACTCATATGAAGCAATTAATTAAAATTATAACACTCATATTTTAACTAACTGTTTCTACATTACAGTTACTTCATTTCAGTAATTAGGTACTGTACTGATAAATCGTAGGCTGGCGAGATAGGAACGCAAATCGAGAACTAAGTTCTATTACTTTAAGTTACCACAGTCGTTTCCCGAAACACCACTGTACTGTACTACATCTTGTTGGCTCTGTGCTGTTTCGACGTGCTAGGTGGCGGGAAGTTTCGTGACTCACTGGGACTTCCGGTTCACTGTATGTGTGCGCGTACTGACCTTGTTTTCTGACGCGTTTGATATCAGTAGCCTGCTTCATGGCTGACGAAATAGTTATTGTGGTAGGTTATGTATAAAGGGACAGTTCGAGGGATTACTAAAGTGAATTTTTTTTTACGTGATTAAGTCTTTAAAATTAGACACGCACGAGGTACCCTAGCGGAAACTGCGGTGTAAAGTTTGCAGGGTAATCCATTCTGACACTATAATTTCGTGACTAACAACACGATTGAAATAAATGTCTCATTCGATCGGGTACACGACCACGATGCGAGCATGACTTTGAGTTGGCGCCGCGCATGCGCAAGGCTAGTGTGAGGGCCAGCGGCGACTGGCGGCAATTAGGGCAGCCATTTTTTTTTCCTTTCAGCCATTTTTTACCCTTTCAGCCATTTTTTACCCTTTAACATTTTAAAATAAATANCAGCCATTTTTTACGCTTTAACATTTTAAAATAAATATTGTCGTGTAAATAATAAAGCCAGTTTGTGTATTCCACCGCACTCGGAAGTTAACGTCTAAGGCTAAAATAAAAGATATCTATTGACTATTATTCAGAGGGTTTTCAAAAGTGCTCACTCTACCGTGAGTAGCCTAAAATGTCTTTCACTTACGCATCCAGTCTACTAGTCCAGTCTGCCAGTCGCACTATTCGCTACGCCGATGCTCGCAGTCACAGATTTTCCTCCCGCTGGTCACTTCTCTCGCCTCTCGTTTCTCTTCTCGCTCGCTGTCCTTCGCTCGATGCCGCAGCCACTCAACAACCACTCCCGACCCTGAGACCCATCGCACTATTTATACTCTGCTGGCCTCGACCTGGAAAGTTCGACGCACTCCGAGCCAGGTTTAGAGAAACTAGGGCAACAAACCTCTAGAAAATTCTTCAGATAAATACAGAAACTACAAACAAGGCCAGCAGCGCACGCTGCAAAAAATATTATCGTGTCGGCTAGCTTTTTGTAACAGATACGCGGTTCCTGGTTTATCGCTCGCTTGCCATTCAAAACATTCCATTGACTTGCCGCCTTTGCTATCATATAACTGCTCTGTCCTTCACTTCCACTCGCTTGCGCGGAACAAAGTAGCGAGCGCGTAACAATATTCACTTAAAGCCTACGGGTCGTGTCCCCGACATAGTCACACCTCAATTTCTTACTGCTATAGTCTATTTGCAGTTTCTTCTCACCTTTTGAATAAAATCTTTGAAAAATAATTCCACATTTGACGTTTATGGTTATTTTCTATATTTGTCGTATATCACAAGCGTTTTACACTTTAATGTAAAAGTNATTCCACATTTGACGTTTATGGTTATTTTCTATATTTGTCGTATATCACAAGCGTTTTACACTTTAATGTAAAAGTACCTTATTTTTTGTTAAATTAAACTTTTACTTATATTTTGTCTTTAAATTATATTTAATTTGTAATTAGAAATATGAATACAAAAAGGGAGAAAATAGGTGTGTTGGTAATACCTAGTAATAAATAGTTGTAATGCAAAATTGTATAACACTGAGTGTGCACGAATGCAGTGCGTTGTGCCTTTTGGTATAACCGCAAATTGACTATATCTGCTTTCATCTTGATTGTTCAGCCATAATTTTGGCGACATTTTAGTAAACTTCAGAACGTTAGTCAGGCTTAGGAAATTATCGTACCAAACAAATTGGTAGTTGTCTGGAAGTATGCAATTATTATTTAAACTTTCTTTACGCACGCTACTTTATTTGCTGTGTCAAGTGCAATTCCACTAACATCGAATTAAAAGAAACGCACATAATATTACACGGTTATCTCAATTCTTGTTCTTTTATGATGGAACTAGCTAAATTTCAAATTCCATAATCTCGGCCTTATAAACCGGGAAAATATTGTTACGCGCTCGCTGCTTCGTATCCCGCTCGAGCGAGTGGAAGTGAAGGACAGCAGTTATATGATAGCGAGCGGCCTATCATAAAGGACGCCGCCGCACACGCCGATAATCTTATCGCAGCTCGCGCCTCGCTGACCCTGAGCAGCTCAAATTTCTCCATTTATCACGCAGGAACGTTATAACCATTACTTTTACCAGAACATTTTGGATTGCCTAGAACGTTCTAGNCAGAACATTTTGGATTGCCTAGAACGTTCTAGACGGCACTTACCTCAAGTATAAATACCACATGCGGGTCTCTGAGGAGAGAGTGATTAAGAGCGGAGAGTTTGACTTCTCGTGCGACCTTAAGCGACATTTGGGCGATTCCGGAGCAGCGAGGGACGACTGCTGCAATCTGCGAGAGTGCGTCGGCGAGTTTGTGTGCAGTGAAGAGTAGGACTGATCTGCGGGACTGTGGACTGAATGCGTGAGTGAAAAGACATTCGCGACGATGGAAATAGTCAGTTTTAACTAAACGCGTAGAAATAATTGGAGCCGTTTGGGGACATTAGCAAGAGTAAAGACTGCGATAAAGACAAATTGAGATGGAGAAAGTAATTAATTATTGCGCTCAATAAGAATAAGAGGAGTTAACNAAAGACTGCGATAAAGACAAATTGAGATGGAGAAAGTAATTAATTATTGCGCTCAATAAGAATAAGAGGAGTTAACAGGACGCTCAGACTGGTAAATAACATATGTTTGACTGTTTGTAGTATTGAGAATAAATATAATTATTGCATTTNAACAGGACGCTCAGACTGGTAAATAACATATGTTTGACTGTTTGTAGTATTGAGAATAAATATAATTATTGCATTTAGTCATTTTATTTATATTAAAACGTCCATCCCTCACGAACTTGGATACGCCCATCAGGCATTCTTGTAACAATATTTAAGAATGTTACTTCGTACGTTATTGCACTGGCGTTGTGAGCAGACGCGGTTGAGGAGGTGCCCTTGACAGTGAGCCGAATGATTCTCCGGCGCATGTGATAACGCGATACTTGTGTTGACTTTGGGATAAGTGCCTCCTACCTGAAAGCTGGCACTGCACAGTTTGAGGAATATATCATTTGGAAATATCAATCTACTCTGTGTGGAGAGTAATATCCGTACTAACAAAAAATTTAAATTCCCTCATTTCGACCTACAGTTCCTCGGCGATGCATTCATACGAAAGAGCGCTCAATTAAATGTACACTCATGTCTCTGTATAAGTCCGAACACGAAAATATGCATACCGTTTGCTCAATGATCCCCTCCTCCCAATCAATTTTTTTTTTCAATCTGCCACATTCAAATTATTCCACCTAAAAATAAGGTGACGGTATATTCAATATCGGCACGTATTANTTTTTTTCAATCTGCCACATTCAAATTATTCCACCTAAAAATAAGGTGACGGTATATTCAATATCGGCACGTATTAACTTTGTTAAAATTTGGTATATAGTCCATTCACGGTTACTTCACACTTTTCTGAAGCCCTGGTAAATTTCTACTTTTGGTTACCGATTACGTATCCTTCCTCTACACGTAAACATAAACACTGTCATGTGACCTCTACGTTTAAACTGTAAAATGCTTTGTTAACTGTTTACAACTGTTCAAAGAATTCTGTCATTAAACAAATTATTACGTACGAATATTCACAATTTAGGCGTATAACCATGTATATTTAAGTCAGCTTTGTGACTTTTTAACAATGTCTGTATTGAAAATAGTTCTTACGGTTATTATTTTACATTGTTAACATATTTGTTATACACGATATAGTGCATTACATATACGTTTTTGCCGCGACTAAGTTTAATCCTGTTACAACTGTCTGGGAAAAACCTGCAGTATTTAACCTATTGTTATTTATGTGTTTTGGGTTATTTCGTTAAAAGGACGGCCTTAGTTGGAATAAATATACGAAGGAGAAACCAGTCCAACGAAAAATACATTATATTCAAACACGCAATACGTGTAGCTTATTTTTTGTACATCGAAGCAACAAATTAAAAATGTAGTGGTGAACATGCACACAAAAAGGCCTACCGTAACTTTTACTCCGCTCATATTTNGAAGCAACAAATTAAAAATGTAGTGGTGAACATGCACACAAAAAGGCCTACCGTAACTTTTACTCCGCTCATATTTCTTTACATATGTACTTCGTTTTTACTAGGTTTATTAAATTATTTATTTAGAATTTTCTGGCTGAGCTTAGTAATTTGTTGGGATTGTGGCAAACATTCAAATCACAAAAACGTAAGCACGTTACACTATTCTGTTTCAAACACCTAGGACGATGTTACGTTGTGATAAATAAACAGACGTGACTTTAAAATAATTAACTTCGTCATAAAAACAGGTAACGGTTAAAACTTATAAATTTTAAACATCCAATATTTGCAATCACTGTGTGTGTGTGTGTGCACACACACACACACACTCTCTCTCTCTCTCTCTCTCTCTCTCTCTCTCTCTCTCTCTCTCTCTCTCTCTCTCTCTCTCACACACACACACACACACACACACACACACACACTCGGCCAGCTTAACGACCACGAAGCAGCTACACCCTTTCTTACGCAGCGGTCACGACACACGTTACAGTATATTTATTACTTCCATGGAAACACAGATTATTACACCATAACTTGCCTAGGTAGGTTTAAGAAACACAACGTGTACAAACTTGATGCGGTAATTTGAAGTATTTTGCTGAGCAAGAAAAATAAACGCTTCGTTGGCAAGACGCCATGTCATGTCATTATGTCCCATTAGCCACTCGCCACTTCTGCCAACTTCTGATTTGTAACTCTCCCGCCATCACAAATAAATATATTATAATAAGTATTCAAACATTAAAATCTCCAATCAGTTGTAAATTACAAATTAAAGAATCATTACTTTTGCCGTAATAAGTATGAAATATGCTAACATTGAAAACCTGTATAATTTTGCTGCTACGACTAGCGGTGTGATACTTCCCGAGAGCGAGAGAGAGAGACAGAGACAGAGAGACAGAGGGCGACAAGCTTCGCTTCGCAAACAATTTATTCCTAGGTCGAAAAAAAAAAACCATGTCACTAGGGCCTACGCACCGTATTTTGCGCTAATTTTTTTTAACTGTAACAATAAAATATGTTTCCATCAGGGCGACCTAAAAATTTTAAATATTTCAATAGGCAACGTTTAATTTACAAATACCATGACAAAAAACTTGGTTAAAACAATATTTTAATTGTGAGCTATTTCTTACTAGCCGTTGCCAAACATCGCTGCTCTCACTATTTCTAATTCGTATTGAATACGAAATAAATATTACAAGTTATAGAAGATACTATGTTAAAGTTTTATTTATTCCAAAATATAAACTTTTAAAGTTAATCAGTGTTATATACTTGTGGTACACAAGTTTTTTAAATAAAAAAACAAGTAACATAATACTCCAAGGGTTATTGACGTGACAACGTCTTAAATTAGGTTGCGGCTGGGAGTCACTTATGAAAAAGTGTAACGCTCGGTAACGTTACGATGAGTCACCGANGAAGATACTATGTTAAAGTTTCATTTATTCCAAAATATAAACTTTTAAAGTTAATCAGTGTTATATACTTGTGGTACACAAGTTTTTTAAATAAAAAAAAACAAGTAACATAATACTCCAAGGGTTATTTTTTAAAGGTTTGTTTCAAAACACGGTAAAGTGAGCACTTTTTGAAGCCCTCACATTTGGAAGAACAGTCAATAAATATATGTTATTGTTGTCTTAAACGTTAACTTTCGAGTCCGGGGAAATATATACGCTGTTTTTATTACTTACATTGACAATATTTGTTTTGAAAAGTGGTGGAAGGATAAAAATGACTCTTATAAAAATGTAACCAGTGCCTCAAATCTGCTCACAGTAACCGTGAACAGCCTTACAAACGAACGGTGCTGAGAAAAGTGGAATTGTGTGGTTATTGTTACATGTCGGTGCTTTCTCCTCGCGAGCGAGCAGAAGTGAAGGACGGAGTAGTGATATGATAACGGGCGGCTAGTCAATGTAATGCTGTTAATGACAGGCGAGCAATAAACCAAGAAGCGCGTATCTGTTGCACAAAGCATCCCGCCGCGCATACCTCTGCATGGCGCCGTGATAACCCTTTTTGCGGCTCAGGAAGACAATTGCATGGGTTTGGCGGGGAGGGGGTTACACTCGCTTTTCCACCGCGTTTCAAATGAAAGACAACTGGGTGGACAAGGGCCCTCCCTATGGCCTGTACTACCCCCGCGCTGAGGAGCTTGCTACGGTGATGCAATGCGGCGGCTCCTGATCTTGGTTGTATTGAATTTCTGCGTTTACCTGAAGAATTTTGTAGTGGTTTACTTTACTAGTAGTAACGGAAACTCGTGCTTTCCTACAATAAAAAATTACACCATTTTTATTACTTATGATTTGTTGTTTAGACCTAATGCAATTTTCTAGGTAAACTTAATTATTGTATTTTTTAAAACGACATTTTTGTACCGTCTTCTACACATACTGTTACACACATCACAGTGAAGTTATGTATTTAAATGAACTGTTAGATGTTATTACTACTTTAGTTACAATTTAGTCCTACTACCACACTGCTGTAACTGCTGTGCGACTTGCCTTTCTCAGTGTTTGTTGACTTTACGTTACACTGTGTAATTTCACCTAGTGGGTTGTTAACGCCGGACTCGCGCCGTTGAAATGTCCAGTGTTTGGTTAAAAGAGTGAATGTGGAGTGACCCCTAATAAGCATTTTTTTTTGTTTATTCACGTAACTTGATATGTTGATGAATAGTTCGTAGAATACGGGCATCATCTACAATAAACTGNATTACTACTTTAGTTACAATTTAGTCCTACTACCACACTGCTGTAACTGCTGTGCGACTTGCCTTTCTCAGTGTTCGTTGACTTTACGTTACACTGTGTAATTTCATCTAGTGGGTTGTTAACGCCGGACTCGCGCCGTTGAAATGTCCAGTGTTTGGTTAAAAGAGTGAATGTGGAGTGACCCCTAATAAGCATNTCTAGTGGGTTGTTAACGCCGGACTCGCGCCGTTGAAATGTCCAGTGTTTGGTTAAAAGAGTGAATGTGGAGTGACCCCTAATAAGCATTTTTTTTGTTTATTCACGTAACTTGATATGTTGATGAATAGTTCGTAGAATACGGGCATCATCTACAATAAACTGCCTTCAGTTCGTTGTGTATGTCACTCTTGGATAAACGCCTGACGCCATCTTGAGTTATTCCTCTCAATTGATTCAATAAATCGACGTTGTAACAAAGATTTCTCCCCCTCGTCCCCTTTTTCTGTTCTGAGTGTTGCTTGAATGGATTGCGTCATAATCGGGGAGAGTCTCCCTTGTAATGTCGCAATCCATTGAAGCTTTCGTAATCTTTGTAACGACGCCGCACATCCGCAGCTATATCCTTGAACGTGGTTCAGGCTTGCTTCACCTCTGCAAGTTTCGTGCTGACAAGGTGCCTTTCCCCGCCTTTTGAAGCATGTCCCAGTCACGCCACTCAGTCCGTGTGAATGCACCGCGCTGACCACCTGAGTTTGGTGCTTTTTCCTTTCCACCAGTATCACATTTATTAGCAAATTTATATCCCTCTTTGTGACTGGTGGTGCACTAGCGGGGGCGTGGTCTGCTGAGGTCGCGTCCCGACACGCTATTAAATTAGGGTGGTGGCAGGGGGTGGTAACCCCCACCACGACACGCCTTGTGTGGAGGTCTCGACCGTTGTCCACGTAAAAAAAAAAAAAGCTCCATCCCGCACGGCAACTTGGCCGCACCCCTGGGCATCTATCTATTCTAAGTTTTTCGAGACCCAGCTCCCGATCGTGAAATAACGATTTACGTCATATTTCCGGTGTATTGCATTCTAAGTTAAAGATGACTTCTCGATTCTCGTTAGAAATCGATCGAGAGCACTCTACAGCTAATTTTGCGTAAAGTTGCTTTCGCGATCGGCAAGCAGGTTCAACATGGCGGGTGAGAAGTATGGTGCCGTATTTAATGCAAACGGGCATAAACTTTATGGTTTAGCCTTTCTTAAACGTAGTACATAACACACAAACGGTTATAACACACGTGGAAAATTATTAAATGCATCTAATTGCGTTAACACAGGTTCGGAAGTATGAAAGCTTGATTCTGTTTTATAAGTGTAGAAATGCCGAGTGGTTTTGTCGCGTGGCTGCTAATACGTGTAATATGTTTTGGGTTCGGGGCTCGGCTGGACAATTTGTATTTTTTTTTACTTCTCATATTAAAATAAAAAACAATTTTATTCCTACATGCAATAATCAAACTAATTTAATGGGTGGTTTCTATAATTCTTATTAATAAATATATAGACTACACAGTTTTTTGTACGAAGCACTTTACTTCACTAGTAGTAACGGAAATTCGTGCGTTCCGACAATAAAAAATTAAACATTTTTATTACTTGTGATTTGTTTTTTAGGCCTAACGCGATTTTCTAGGCAAATTTTATTATTGTATTTATTAAAACGTACATGCATCACAGTGAAATTTTTTTATTTAAATGAACTGTTAGATGGGACTACTACGTAACGAATTCTCTCATATTTAACATTCGTTTTTAAACGTGAAACAATGTGTTTCTTTAAAAGGAGTAATGATTTCAACTGCCAACCTGTGTATACAACACATTAACCATTCACGTGTCGCCATCTTTTTCAGCTAATAGTCTAACCACACGAAGANGCCAACCTGTGTATACAACACATTAACCATTCACGTGTCGCCATCTTTTTCAGCTAATAGTCTAACCACACGAAGAAATAGTGGCCATGTCGAGAAAGTTCAGTCTAAATATCCCGCGTTACGCATTGATAAATGGAACAGTATTTGTTTTATACAAGACAGTGTTTAAATTATATATATATGTGCACTTTTCTGCATTAACCCACTTAAAATACACATTTGTAAGAATAGGTTTAATTTAATCATAACATTATTGCAGGCACAGCGTATGTTTGCATTCGTCACGTTGCTTGCCTGAACGCACGGTAGGNTAATTTAATCATAACATTATTGCAGGCACAGCGTATGTTTGCATTCGTCACGTTGCTTGCCTGAACGCACGGTAGGGAGGGTAAGAGAGTTGTGGTGGGGCGGTCGGTAAAACCAGAGCACTGCCGGGGTAGCGAGGCCTCGAAACGATAGTGCGCTTAGAATAACTATTTGAGCATATTTTGCTCCCGATCGTTTCAAAATGCGTCTCCCGATCGGCAGGAGCGCTGCCTGTCGAGATCGACATCGACATCTGCCGATAGACAACGCAAGAAACTTGGAATATACCCCCTGGGGCGATACACGGNTAATTTAATCATAACATTATTGCAGGCACAGCGTATGTTTGCATTCGTCACGTTGCTTGCCTGAACGCACGGTAGATAGGGGAAAAGAGTGTTGTGGTGGGGCGGTCGGTAAAACCAGAGCACTGCCGGGGTAGCGAGGCCTCGAAACGATAGTGCGCTTAGAATAACTATTTGAGCATATTTTGCTCCCGATCGTTTCAAAATGCGTCTCCCGATCGGCAGGAGCGCTGACTGTCGAGATCGACATCGACATCTGCCGATAGACAACGCAAGAAACTTGGAATATACCCCCTGGGGCGATACACGGCTGATCCTCTAGCCTGCGACAGCCACTCTCGTCTCCTTCCTATTGGAGGGTGCGTGGTGCACTTTCCACCCGGGTGTTTTGGCATCCCTACATGCGAGATTGTATTGTATTATGTTGATTTCGTGTTGAAGACTTGGACATGCTTGTAATTTCCACATAGCTGACCTAAATGTACTTAATGTAATATCAAAACTGTTAATGCAGCTACGACATCCAACCTGTTTGTTTTCCTGTGCAAAATAATTTCACATAGTTTTTTTTAAAATACATTTTTTTATAATATCCATGGGTTCTGATACAGTTAGTTGCGAATGCATAAAATCACGAACGGCCTTTCCCATGCCATTATATTTAACTTTCTTTACATAAATATTTGTACAAAATCAGGCGATACAAGACGTAGTTTAATGCGCAAATGTTCCCGGTTGAGCCATGTGTTAGAAATAGTTGCAAACTTTTAATTAAGTTCATAAGACACATTTAACCGCCCTTCCCTTCCCTTTCCTGTTGTTGGGTTTTTTTTAGTGACTCATCACTCTGCAGTCCAGCACTCGTGTTCATGTGACTTGTTTACATATGATTTAATCTACAATAAAAAGTTTATTTATTTTTTTCAAAACTGCATAATATTTTCTAAAGTATATACAGTGGCTCACATTAATATTCGACCAACGATGGTTATCGCAGTTTCATCGCCTTATGTTGCATGAGAAATGAAGATCATCATAAAACATATTGCACAATCATTCTTGTGTGCTTTAAATGAAATGCAATAGTAGCCAATAACTGAAATAAGCAGTGCAAGTTAATCAAACACAATATTTTGTCCTCGCGTGCTGCATAAGTACGTCACTTTAAAATTCGGTCAGTTATGGTGGAAACTTGGCACAGGCACGATGCACATAACGTTCGTACCTCGTTTCATTCTCTGCAAGCTCTCTGCGCTGATAGGTTGTATTGGGTAGCTCTGTTGACTGCGTCTGTCAGGCAAATTTGACGTAGAGGCAAGAATACAACGTTTGAACAGCGGCAGCTGGTAATTTTTCATCATCCAAAGAAGAAATCTCAACGAGAAATTGTGGAGTACTTGAATCTGACGAGGTCCACTGTCGGAGACATCATAAGAAGGTTTGAGAAGGAACACAGAATAGATTCGGTACCTCAAAAAGGACAGTTAAAGAAACTAAACGAGAGAGAAGAACGTCTAGTAATCAGGAAAATAAAGAAAGATCCAAAAATTGGTGCTTGCAAANCTGACGAGGTCCACTGTCGGAGACATCATAAGAAGGTTTGAGAAGGAACACAGAATAGATTCGGTACCTCAAAAAAGACAGTCAAAGAAACTAAACGAGAGAGAAGAACGTCTAGTAATCAGGAAAATAAAGAAAGATCCAAAAATTGGTGCTTGCAAACTTACCACGGAGGTACTCAATGAATGTGGAAAGAATGTCCATCCAGAAACCATACGAGTTATCAGAAGAGCAGGATATAATGGCAGGGTATCTAGAAAGAAGCCTTTTATTAATGAGATGATGAGAAGAAAACGACTTAAGTTCACAAAAGATCACGCTAACAAAGATTAAAGCTGGTGTTATTATGTTATTTTTGCTGATGAGACGAAATTGAATGTGCGTGGTTCAGATGGCAAGGTAACAGTATGGCGCAAACCAAATGAGGAACTAAAACCTGGGAACATACAACCTACTGTGAAACACAGTGGAGGTAGTATTATGATCTGNGCAAACCAAATGAGGAACTAAAACCTGGGAACATACAACCTACTGTGAAACACAGTGGAGGTAGTATTATGATCTCGGGCTGTATATCTTCAGCAGGTGTTGGAGAGGCTGTGTGTCGATGGAACAATGAAAAAGGAAGACTATCTTAACATNGGGCTGTATATCTTCAGCAGGTGTTGGAGAGGCTGTGTGTCGATGGAACAATGAAAAAGGAAGACTATCTTAACATCTTGAAAGCAAACCTACACAAGAGTGCTGATAATCTGGGCAATAGGAACATGTTTAAGTTCTACCAGGATAATGACCCAAAATACAAGTCGTACATTGTCAAGAGCTGGCTTTTGTATAACAGCTCCGAAGTCATTAACACACCTCCTCAATCACCCAACCTGAATCCCATATAAAATCTGTGGGATAAACTCAAAAGAAGACTGCGTACTACAACAATTAGGTCGACAAAAGAATTAAAGAAAAGGTTCAAGGTAGAATAGAGTAAGATTAGCTCCGAATGTACCAGGAAAATAATTGCTTATATGCCACAACGCCTGCGAGAAGTAATTAAACAGAATGTCCATGCTACCAGGCACTAAAAGACTGTGTGTTTAGTTTGCAAAGAGGATTATCTTTGTGTTTGAATGACGATGGCCGAATATTAAAGTGGCGTATTTATGCAGCATGGGATGATAAAATCCTATTGTTTAAGTCGCATTGCTCATTTCCATTATTGGCTAACGCTACATTTAATTTAAAGCACACACGAATGATTCTGCAATATGATTTATGTTTATCTTAATTTCTAATGAAACAGCGATAATTATAGGTGGCCGAATATTAATGTGAGCCACTGTATATATTATAGAAAAAAAGTAAGTATATATTTTTTTTAAAAGAAAAAAGTTGGTAAAACACTTGCATTTTTATTTATGAAAAATTTGAGTACATGAATCTTTAATGTAGTAGTTAGATGCGTAGTACACCCTTACCTGTAGTCACAGAACGGTAGGGTCTCCACTGTATGTCTCATAGGGGCGTGGTGTTGGGCAGCTTATGTGCGTTCCTGCGCTTCTAGGTCTCTTAACATGAAAAATACTGCAATGAGATTATCAAAATGTGGAACACTGTAGTTAAGTTACATGCAAATTAAAGGAAATGTAACTCTTGACATAAGAAAATTATGGCAACGTTATTTCCAAACTCCGCTCTCGTAATCCGTCGTTCGAAAAACTGGTCCTGGCAATATATTCGACATGGAAGCAACAAACATGCAGCTTTTTTTCAAGTGCTTCGTGACAAGAATTACAGTAATCTAGAGTTGCGACACGAAAGGTCATTCGAGCGGCTAAGGCTTTCACTGCCGAGATATACCTTTTTTTGCATGCGTTAATTAAAATTAGTTTGTCCAGATTATGAAGGAAATAGGCGGACGTCTATCATTTGAAAGGCCACTTAAGAACGAATATAATGTGCTTGCAGCGAGCAAAGTTTCCTATTCTAATAACGTCCAGATTATAACCTTTTCCTTTACTTAGTATATATTCTGCTAGTCACATTCTTTCAAGTTTCTAAATAAGGTGTCCTGAACAGGTAAATACATGACTAGAAGCCATAGTTTGTTTGAATGCTAGGCTGTCAAAAACTCTACCATTAATGGATGAGGAAATGAGCACCGGCAATAAACTTCCCGTCTGTGCTCTTAAGATGGAAACTACAGGGTTACCCGTTTCTGCTTTAATATAGGTGTAATGATAAGTCAAGTGCAATTAAGGATTATTTATGACCACGAAGGGGTTTGTAAATACCAGTATTTTATGCTGCGCGTGCATGGTACAAATTGATTTATGTAAACCTGTCCATACGAATTTTGACTCAACTGTATAGCGTGTTTTCATGTGTTATGAGAAGTGGTTCCATGTAAAAAATCAGTTAGGAAATACATAAACAACATGTGGTCAAAGGTGGTTATTAGGGGTGTTATTCGCCATCGAAAACGACAAATTCACAAGCATTTAGTTAAAAATATTGAGAACGAAAACAAATTCGCACAATGTATCGGCAAACGTAGATCAAAAATTTCTAATAAGGTAATTGTAAATAACATCTCTAGTCAGAAGCAAAATAGTGGCTGCTACTCTCACATAGCAGTAAAAGTTGTAACCCTGAATATTTGCTAAAATTACATAGGGGATTTTGAACCATTACGTCCAAATGTACAAANGCAGTAAAAGTTGTAACCCTGAATATTTGCTAAAATTACATAGGGGATTTTGAACCATTACGTCCAAATGTACAAAAAGGTCGATCTGTTCTAACACTGCGAGAAAACAGTCCCCCACAGTTATAGATAGGGTGGTCGTCCAGTACCCTGGAGGTGGTGAAGCTGAGTGCAAGTTCAACTAATCGAAACAACTTATGTGANAGATAGGGTGGTCGTCCAGTACCCTGGAGGTGGTGAAGCTGAGTGCAAGTTCAACTAATCGAAACAACTTATGTGAGAAAACATACATAATACAAAATAAGCCTACCGTATATATAAACGTAGCTCACTCTAAGAAATTATTTGTAAATTTACCATATCAGTGTATGCGCACATTGACAAAGCGTCAATGGTAAATTATTTTCAAATACATTCATGGTAACGTTCCTACAGTTGCTCAGGAAAGAGTCAAATGCGTAGGGAAGTTCCCAGCTTTGTATAGTAACAATGCTAAACATTCCCATATTTTCAGCCTGATATGTAGTATTATTTCCATATACTATATAGGTTAAAAACTTCCATTACAGTTTAGGAAGTTTACCAGAATGTTTTTTTTCAGTGCTGGTTTGCAATTCCTCTGGTTTTGTCTGTAGTCGGTAGAATTCTGCATTGAAAAATGTATTTAATGTTATTATAATGTACGATTCCACTCTAATTAATCTAAATGATGACAAATGGTATCAATATATTCTTTCTTCTTTGTGATTAAACAGTGGGATTAAGTTGAAATTTTGGTTTTCATCTCTGTGAAATATCTACTATAGAATTCAACAAATGAACGGTGACACCTGAGTTGTGTACATGCTGGCCTAATGTAAGGCGATGAAACAAAACTGCTGTGCGAAGACCAGGTGGTCTTATTAAGTCGTATAGTTGTTTTGTGCGAGTGACTACTTACATTTTAGCTCTCGACTGGCAGTCTTCAGCAGGTATTATGGACAGCAAATTATGTATAGCTACGTCTTATTTATTATTTATGCATCCGAGATACTTATCACTTTTAGAATAGGTTTTGTCAAGTTATATATAGAATACAAAGAACAATCACAGCCACCCAGAAACCGGCTCAATACGTAACAGATGTTGTACATAATAATATGAACATAATCATGTAAGAGTTAAGCCTAACTATAAAACNCCGGCTCAATACGTAACAGATGTTGTACATAATAATATGAACATAATCATGTAAGAGTTAAGCCTAACTATAAAACGTTATCAAAAAATTTCGCCGTATAAAAGGCTATACTTAAAATAATATGCTCGAAGATTTCTTTAAACTTTTTGTAATTGTTTATGAGTTTTGATTTAAATTGGTACGTTATTAATAAGTTTTATTCTACAATGATAAATTTTTTTTGCCCTTTGCTTAANCCGGCTCAATACGTAACAGATGTTGTACATAATAATATGAACATAATCATGTAAGAGTTAAGCCTAACTATAAAATGTTTTCAAAAAATTTCGCCGTATAAAAGGCTATACTTAAAATAATATGCTCGAAGATTTCTTTAAACTTTTTGTAATTGTTTGAGTTTTGATTTAAATTGGTACGTTATTAATAAGTTTTATTCTACAATGATAAATTTTTTTTGCCCTTTGCTTAANTGAGTTTTGATTTAAATTGGTACGTTATTAATAAGTTTTATTCTACAATGATAAATTTTTTTTGCCCTTTGCTTAAACACGTGTAGTAGACTTGCTTACATGATGAAATAAGTGAGAATGTCACAATTTTCAATCTTACCTGTGTTTTCATATAAAATATAAACGAATAGTTTACAGTGACAGGCTATGACAAATTAAAAGTGATGTGCAGCCATTATATTTACAGGAATATTATGGTATGTATGAATAGTGTCTATGGAGTTTTATGCTTTTTTTGAGAGTATACAATAGTAGGCCTGCATGTTTGCTCTGTGTACAATTATCAGCAGTTGTGATGCAATACTCATGTTTTTGTTCTGATAAGGAAATTTACTTTTCACCATTGCCAAACGTACGAGAATTCTAGTACACAGACACGAGAATGTATGTTTTGTGTACGATGTACATCTGATCTCATACGCTTTTGTACGAGAATTTCGAGAACCTGCGTTAACAAGAATGACAAAATTGGAGTGTTAATCCCTAATCGTGAACAAAGCTTCTTTTGTGGCTGTAACAATTATTCTATTCATCCCTTATCAGATGAAAGAAAAATATTCCTTGATACTACCTTGCTTTATAATGCAAATTTTTTTAGCTTTAGATTTGTCTTGATCATTGTAATGCCCATTACTGTAAATTTTGGGCCCTTGGATAGTTTTGGAAAAAGTGCTGGAAGTTTTTTTTAGCTAAAAAGAGTGGTAACCCTGTTCTTACTGGAATATATTTAAATTAGCAACAGCTAAAGTTAGTTTTTTTTTTTTTTGTTTTGTACACACTAGATTAAGAATCGATGCAATAGTTACAATTTTTCTCTAGCAATTCAAGTAATTTGGTCGACTCGTGGATTGGATACCAGTCACCAGGGCCTTGCTAATTGATGTTCTTGTTTATTGCGATTGAAGGGNTTTGGTCGACTCGTGGATTGGATACCAGTCACCAGGGCCTTGCTAATTGATGTTCTTGTTTATTGCGATTGAAGGGTACACAAGAATTTAAACAGGGTTTTGGAAAATGTTCGTTTAAACTTGAACGGAGTGTGTGAACCCCTGGTGCACTGTGGCTTGACTTAACATATTGTGTCTGACGAAGATNTCGTTTAAACTTGAACGGAGTGTGTGAACCCCTGGTGCACTGTGGCTTGACTTAACATATTGTGTCTGACGAAGATAGTTTTGTAGCAAGAGATAGACTTGCCATAGTTTTTCTTCTTCTGCGAAGTTGAACAGCGCGGCACGGCGAGGCTGTGCGCGAGCGAGCGAGTGAGTGTTGTAATAATAGTGTGTTCGCTGGCACCTTCCCAAGCTGTGGGTCACCGCTATAATAGCGCGTGTTTTGTGTTCAGACCGGCTGTGGCGATTGCTGTTCCGCAGAGCAAACATCCTTCCCACGGAGCTTCCTTTGGCAGGCAGGATACCTACTTAGATTTCAACACTATCACGTATCCTTGTTCGCTCGGGTGTTGTACTGTATATAAACTACACACCCTCCCATTAACGCTCGAAAGAAGCAATAAAATGACTAGAATAAAGATCTTTACACGTGCCAGTTTTTAAGAACTTATGTAATATGTTCAATTGTTTCTAGGAAACGCTGGTTAACTGATAATTTAATACGAGTANCCAGTTTTTAAGAACTTATGTAATATGTTCAATTGTTTCTAGGAAACGCTGGTTAACTGATAATTTAATACGAGTGGGGACGCGTAAGATGGTAGCATGGATTTCTACAACATTCGTTTGAAATTCTAACTAAAGTTTGTTTGTAAACAGTCTTGTGTGGTCAGTTAAGTCTAACCGACGATCGCCCGAATGNTTTGAAATTCTAACTAAAGTTTGTTTGTAAACAGTCTTGCGTGGTCAGTTAAGTCTAACCGACGATCGCCCGAATGCCTGGTGTATTAATGTACCGACTGACCAAACACAGTGATCGAATTATCCGCACGAGAGTATTTGCAGTTTTCCTTATTATTAACGCCTCTTAAACAAACGCGTGTTTGTTGGCGTGTGTCAATTGTCAAATAAAAACATCAATGTGTATAAATAGGTTTCGAAACGAAATATGCTCGGCACTACAATGTGAAACACAATTCTCGAACAAACCTTTCCTCCCTCTCGGGGCCACGGTGGCTGAGCGGTTAGACTGCTCGCCTCCCACCAAGGCGAACCGGGTTCAATCCCCGGCCGGTCCAAATCGTAACACCGGACATGCTGACAAGAGTGTGGAACAAGTTTGATTATCGCGTAGATGTCGTTCGGGCCGCTCATGGTGGTCTCNCGCGTAGATGTCGTTCGGGCCGCTCATGGTGGTCTCATTGAACATTTATGAATGTATGGTAAACAAACTTCACGGTTCCACGGTTCATTTGATTGGCCAATCAAGGTTGTAGGTTGTTGGGTTTTGATATTATAGACCTTCAAAGTTGGGGTATTCTTTTATATTAATCTTGTATAACAAGCGCTCTAACACAACTCGAAACTAAGAGAGACGCGTTCGTCATTTTCATGTAAAATCCATATTTACGAAATACTCCGTGTAAAGGCGTGGTAGGTGAGTGGGTAAAGTGTTGGGCTGTTAAAATATTTTCCGAGTTCAAATCCTGCTACTGGACAAGATTTTGATTTTTTTAAATAGTTGTTTTTATACACAATCAATCACCCACATAACGAAAATAAAACTTTTTTTTTTACCCCTTTTTATAAAGAACAGGTTAAAAAAAATAAACTTGCAGATTGTGGACACGTTTGGTGAATTCACGGAGATTTATGTGAAATTTACGGAGAGAGCATTATTGAAAAAAACTAAGAGACCGTAATTTAACGCAGATGTCTANCGGAGATTTATGTGAAATTTACGGAGAGAGCATTATTGAAAAAAACTAAGAGACCGTAATTTAACGCAGATGTCTGGATAATTTGTAACCGGTATTTTCCGTAATTTACGGACACTTTTTCTAACAGTATACATTCATTTTAAAACTCATCCGTTCTTTACCTAAGGAGCCACGGTGGCTGAAGGGTTACGACCTCTCGCCTACCNTACATTCATTTTAAAACTCATCCGTTCTTTACCTAAGGAGCCACGGTGGCTGAAGGGTTACGACCTCTCGCCTACCACCAAGGCGAACCGGGTCCAATCCCGGCCGTGGAAATAGTGCCGGACGATTACGCTTGTCGGTGGGTTTTCTCGGGGATCTCCCTTTTCCCCCCGCCCAGGCATTCCGGCGCTGCTACATCCTCTCCTCATTTCACTCTCATCGGCTCTCAAGACCTCGTTAAGAGCCGCCCAAATCTTTCAACTCAACTCGTCTCATCGTGAACCAAACCTATCAGGTGAGTGGGAATTTCATTAGAACTGGTTTTCTGTCTGCAGTCTCATATACTTTTCACGTTTTATATACCATCGTTCCTTGTGAGGCATTGTAACCCGCGAGATAGCCATTTAAAAATGCTGATTATCGGGACATAGTGTAATTATTTGAACTAAGCGATATACTTACACGTCAGCGAGTCATTAAGTTTTATATCCTGGTCGTTTTAATTCTAAATGTTCTCAAAATACTTGAACCAATACTTTTAATTTAAAAAAAAAATAATCTCATTTTTGGATTATTTCTTTGTGCTGTTCTGGCTGCTGTAAAAAAATATTTTGGCGAAGCAAAACCGTGTGCTTCTAAACACACAGTTACGGAATTTGACGAATGAAAAGTTAACTCCCCTATAATTAAAATTTTTTAAATGTGTTTTTATACGTTGACGTTATTGGCGCTAACCCACCAGAAAAATGGTTGTATACTGTCCAAAACGAGGCGCGTAACCAGTGTTCCGTGTTATTTGAACAGGAAAAGTGTCAAGGCCATGTTGACGGAACGCGATTCGTAAGCATGCCGAATGAAATACGTGCGGTGCAATCTTCATTCACAATCATACAATAGGTCTTGCTGACGCGTGGAGAGCCGCTGTAAATCGTGCCGTGGAGCGAAAGTAGCTATTTGATGTTCGTATGGTTAACTGAGCATTTTTTAAATACCTGCTTAAGACATACTTTTCTACCAGATTTGAATCCTTCCGCCATATGGTAAAATTAACGTAGGTAGAACTTTACAACTTACTCATGCGTAGGTCATGTGAAAATGGAAAGTAGTTGGGAACATATTTTACCAATTAGCAAATTATTAATTTTATAAAAACAAAAATAAAATATATTTAGTGCCCACAAATTAAAACTTTTTACTTCTAATACGTTATGAAGGCATCGGGATACTTATTATCGTAAATCGCTGCCAACTTTGGAGTAATATACTGTAAATGTCGGCCGCTTTTTCCGTTAAAAGTATATGCAGTTGAGAGAAAATAATTTTTTTTCTAAGTCTGAAGTGAAAAATGCTTATTCAACCGTAAATCAGCTGTATTTAGATCTCTGCATACAATTGGATATAGAGGCACGTCAAATTACCATAAACTATCACAAACGTTAAATGAGTAACTTTTCACGATTTTTGATCAGAATTGTATTATGAAAAGATAAAGTAAGGATGCATTTATCTGTGGTAAGCCAATACCAACACGAGAAAGAGATTTTGTGGAGGGAAGTGGGTTTAATCTCATTCTGGTCATTGTGGGTTTGTGTCCAGTGTTGCGATGTTTTGATCTGAAGGCACTGGTTGTAGGTTGACAGACGTATTTCAAGTGGCAAGACTGTAGTCCTGAGCGAGGTGACATGCACCGAAGATTGGAGTTCTGGTGAACGTTACCGTCGTACTCGTTGAGTTGGGAGAAATATGTGAACCACAGTGGAGAGGATACTCCGAGAAAACGTGGTTGCTATATGGTAAATATTGCAATGATTACGTGTGACCGTAAGGAATAAAAGGCTACCTAATCGCAGGAACATAAATATACAAGCGATCAGTCTTCTTCGCTTGAAGTTATGCAGAACGTTGTGCGACGTAGACGTCAGTGTTTTCTCGTTTACTTCTACTCTTTCATCGCAACTTTTTATATAATTGATTTTTAATCAAGAAGTTTGCTATTTTGACACTTCATTNTTACTTCTACTCTTTCATCGCAACTTTTTATATAATTGATTTTTAATCAAGAAGTTTGCTATTTTGACACTTCATTGTTTTTTTCCCTCAACTATTCTACCCAATTGCGTACACAGGATTTTATTTTTGGGAGAGGCTGAACCTCGTTTTCTAAAGTGAGCGCTTTGCAAAATAAGAAAAACATTTTCCCAATATGAAATATACTTTAACTTCAAGTGCACTGTCAAGGGGGAGTTATTGCAGTTGCTTATTTCAATTTTCAGTACATAATTTTCAGTTAATTTTCCAAAATTTGTTTATATTTATATTTTGCCTTTTCGGCCTCTTGAGTTCCCACCTTGCATACACTCTTGATTACACCTTCAGTGTACACGACGTGAAATGCTACTTGGTGCTAGCAGACAGCCGGCGCATGTTGCNTACACTCTTGATTACACCTTCAGTGTACACGACGTGAAATGCTACTTGGTGCTAGCAGACAGCCGGCGCATGTTGCGGAGAGGATGCGCCTGCGTACTATCTTCCTAGACGTCGACATGAGGTGACCGCAATCTCGGAGGATGTGAAAGGTCACATTGCCCTACCCACGCGGCACAGTTTCAGCCTACAAGCGAGCGCGCATGTTTAGAGAGTTGGTCACGAGTGCTTTTGCACGGACGGGCTGCGTACCGTACTGTACCGTGCCGTCCAGGACAAGGTTCTTTGTGCCAGAAATAGCAGACGGGGAGAGTCGCTAGTGTGGAACCGGGTTTTCATTCTTATCGCAAAAGTGCTACAAAAATGGTGATAAAGGAAGAGGAAAGAAAGCGAAAGCGTGTGAGAAACGGAATGGAAGAAAGTGTTAAGTGAGATAAATAAGGGTGAAAGAGGAGAAAGAGAAGTGTACTGTATTTTTCGTAGTTAACTTTTTGTTTTTCTAGTAGTTAGTAAAAGTAAAATTCGACTTGGAGATGTTAGAAAATCTAACCATAGTGGTAAGTTTTAAACAGAAGATACACGTTATGTGGAATTTACAACTGAGTACGATAATTTTGGTTTTGTGTCAAACTCGAAATATAGGTAGGTCTATTATAGTGAACAGGTCACAACTAGGAAAATGTTAATGTAATAAGTTTTCGTGAAATATCCTGTCTGCCTAGGCTTAACAATTAATTAATGTTCGCAACTATGAGGGCTGCAACTTAGTTGCAACATTGCTTGGGAGTAGAAAATATCGCTTATACGAACTACATGTAAATACTGACGTACACGAGAGAAAATGAACTTTTCTTTCTCACGCCGTACACTCGTAGCCGCTGGTCCTTCTCTTCCATCTCCTTCGTTGTCCGGATATCCGTTCACCATTCGCCGCATTTCTCCAAATTGCTATCACTGACTTCCGACCCCTTGGGTGCGGCGGTATTTATAGGGGTAGGAGCTCTGACCAAGAACACTCANAATTGCTATCACTGACTTCCGACCCCTTGGGTGCGGCGGTATTTATAGGGGTAGGAGCTCTGACCAAGAACACTCTTCACATGTCGTTTGCGCCGAGGGAGGAGAGGACCAGAAAGTACCTGCGAAAGTCCGCAGTCACAAATTCCTCCAGGAGGGGAAAGAGAGGGCGGGGATTGCGGTGACGCCTNGAAAGTACCTGCGAAAGTCCGCAGTCACAAATTCCTCCAGGAGGGGAAAGAGAGGGCGGGGATTGCGGTGACGCCTGTCAGGTCAGCTGTCATCCCTCTTTCCGCCGGCCAGGTGACGCAGCGGCCGCCGGGTCCGCCCCTGGGGGGAAGGGGGTCGGCCATGGTGACCTATCCCCCACTGCGCCGAGACCAGCCGCACGCGACAATGGGCTGGATTAGCGCATACGACTGTACTTCACATTGTGAAGGAAAGCCTCGGCATTAGATAACTTGCATCGCAATGGGTCCCGCATGAATTGACGGAACTGCAGAAATGACTACGATACGATGTTGCTCGTACCCATATCATTACGCTTGATAGACATGGGGTCAGATCTTACGAGCCCCAATTGAAACGCCAATCGGACGAGTGACGTCATTACGGGTCACCACAAAGATAATAAGTTCGTCAGACCCCTAATAATGAGGAGATTCTTGTGTACGGCTGTGAGGGTTTCATCCTGATACTATAGCATACACAGAGGGCAGACCGTCAGTGCGCAGCAGGGGTGCACCCATTATTTAACACTGGGTGGGGCTTCGATTCAATAAGAATTTACATCACGGTAGTATATTTCAATTTAGATTCAGTTTTATGCAATATAGTCAAACTCATATAGAAAAAGTTACACACATTTACAAATGTTCCTCGAGTCGAAAATAATGGACAGGAATATACAGGTTATATATATATATATTACAATAACATTTTAAGGTATTTGTGTAATGCACGTTCCCAAACTGGCATGCTTATTGCAACACACTTTTAGTTCATTTACACCCTACAGCACAAAGTATAGTCTTCTTGGGGTTTGTTTCAAAACTGAAATAACCTCGTTGCTATTTACAAAAATGTCATGATGAACCCTACTTTTTACAGGAATCTTCATATTCTATAATCCCAACGGCGACGGAACGTTTTTATAGTAATCATCAAAATCATAATATCTTAAAGAGACAGCACTACTGTCTGCTTGAAGTCATAAGCACAACAATGACCTGCGTTTTATTTTCTTCGTAAAAATTTGTTAATCTTAATTTACGCCAGTTATAAAATACTTAACATAGATTATTAACAATTGCATGACTAAAAACTTGTGCCTGCAAGTCCATATCTAGACTTTTTTTTTTCNTACTTAACATAGATTATTAACAATTGCATGACTAAAAACTTGTGCCTGCAAGTCCATATCTAGACTTTTTTTTTTTTTCGTTAGTGAAATGTAGTTCCCTGTTTTTTTCGTTTCCTTGGGGTTGAAGTACAACTTTTAAGAGTATGTCTACATGGAATGTTGTTACAGATTTATAGAATTTTTTTTTTTTTGCCAGTGTAATATTGGGAGAGATAGAGGGGAGGGAGAAAATGCTACTTCAATCGATTATAGAATATANTACTTAACATAGATTATTAACAATTGCATGACTAAAAACTTGTGCCTGCAAGTCCATATCTAGACTTTTTTTTTTCGTTAGTGAAATGTAGTTCCCTGTTTTTTTCGTTTCCTTGGGGTTGAAGTACAACTTTTAAGAGTATGTCTACATGGAATGTTGTTACAGATTTATAGAAATATTTTTTTTTGCCAGTGTAATATTGGGAGAGATAGAGGGGAGGGAGAAAATGCTACTTCAATCGATTATAGAATATACACGGCAGACGCTGGGGTAACACCTCGCGATAGGGGTAAACATCTGAGGACTGGCTACGAACATCAACTGCACATGCTGGCTAGATGCCCGTCCACCGCACATGGACGCCACTGCCGAAAACGAACATAGTTGTGGATATGAGCGGTACCCGCTTCATGTGGAACAAGTCTTACGTGGAATTACTGTACTCGCGGCAGCTATGTCAGGTTTTCTGAAGAGGTAGAGAAAAAAAAAAAACACCTCCAGGTTTGTTAAATTGCACAGCCAGCCTAGTTCATTTGCAGCGAACAAAACTTTATCTCGCGGATATAACATAACTTTCAGAAATATGACTGAAAGGTTTTTGTGAAGTAAACACAACTTACAGAGACGCGTTCGAAATTTTTTTCTTTGTGTAAAATTTAAATTATTTCTTTTTAATTTAATATTTTCAAGTTGTAGTAAAAATAAGAAATGTAAGGGACGTTTAAAATGATCAATAATTATTGATCACTGAAATGAACCGTCGATTATAATCGACGGTTATTTCAGCTTTACTTACGCCTAGTATAAATTTTATTTTTAATTGATGTGTGCCCACGTTACTAGTGAAATTTGTAAATTATCTTTTACTGTATGGCAGATGGCATGTATATGAACTCTTTGTGGAATCGCTGTCAATCTTTACACATAGAAAACTATGGGATTTTTTTAAACAGTGAAGGTGCAACACATATCAGGTCATAGATTCCCACATAGGTCACTGAAGTAACGCACAATCTTTCCGTCGGCAACTGTCATCTACTGAACATTAAGCGGTGACCATGTTATTTCGTGCTTTGATGATAAATACAACGAATTTTTTATTTAATATATGTTCAAGACTTTAATCGTACTAAGAGTTTACATGTAAAGTGTTTCATTTCCTATCATTCACCTACAAAATTATGAGATTTACTGCATCATAGAATTCCTGCTTGTGTATTTTCTTGGACACTTAGTGGATTATTTAAATTTTAATTGCAACGTTCTAAAAAAAAATTGTTTCAATCCAACTTTGTCATAATTTTAAAAATGATTTGATCATTGACTGTACTAAATAAATGCATGAAGTTATATGNTTTCAATCCAACTTTGTCATAATTTTAAAAATGATTTGATCATTGACTGTACTAAATAAATGCATGAAGTTATATGTGTGCCCTGCAAATCTACTCATTTCCCCCAACTAATACCTGTGTATTTAATGCGCATGATACACTAACGGAACAGTTCCAAAATTTGTCAGAGACTTTATTACACGAGATGAAGCAAAACCAATTTTATTTATGTGCGGGTGGGGTGAATAAAACTAAACTTTACATTTTAATTAGTCGATAAAATTACTCTTCCAGTTTCTTAGTATGGGCCATCTTAATTCTAAACTCATTAGATTGAAGTTACTGATTATCCTTTGTGCATGAAAGGGGAACTATCATTATTATACTGTGACGCGGGCGGGCGTTCACATCTGCTTGTCCAGGAATCCATTAATAGCTGGACCCTTCCGACCCCTTCTCTGTGCCGCCACGCCCACTTCCAGGGCTGGAGAAATAAGTCTGGAGTATCGGCACAGGGCTGGGAAAAGTCCTTAAGGGCTTCTCTCCATCCAGGGCCCGATCAACGGTCCACGTATCCAGCAGAGCGTTGAGATTATGAGCATATGTTTTTTTGTGATTTCAATTTTTGTTGTGATAAATTGTTTCTTTCTTATAATACACAAACAATCAAAACTCCCCTAAAGTTTTTTTTTTAAATCGGATGTGACTTTATACCAATAGAAAATTTTAATTTATTTTGTAGGTACACCTGGGTGAATTCGTGCAGCAAAAATTACAGCAGCTCTTGAGGCACTTTACTTGATGTGGTGCAAATAAAAGCGCGCGATATTTAAACATGTTAGTTGTTTGAGAAATGACCGGTTTTTATAGCAAGGTTAAAAGCTTGGAATGTTCTTATAGGTTGTGATTGAAGGGTCTTCGTTAAATGAAAACCGCGAATAAAGTGTATTTGAAAGTGAGATAAAGTTGTAACGTTTAATATTCCATCTTTTGTGTTCTGATATACGATTGCATAGAACTATCAGTGTGTGCATTAAAGGAATTCGCATGTTTAAGATATGAAGTAAAATTTTTTTTCTAACAAATAATATATAATCCAACTTATTAATTTTGCTATTTATGAGGAGAGTGCGTTCATAAGTCTTGTTTATGGCAGGTTGCCCATGTCGTCGGAAAGAGACTAGATGCCTAAGGCTGCCAGGTTTTTGCTGGCATGAGCAGAGAGTAGAACAAACGTATTGGCTACAGTTGATGCTGTCTTCTCTTGGCACTCGAGTTTCTAATGATAAATGACTCTAGTGATGAAGAGAAACGACCTGAGAACTCGGCCGAAACACTTGTTTATCCCGTGAACACGTGGAAATTTCTGGTCTGGAACATGGGCGTCGACGCACTATAGAAGGGAAAGGGGAAAAATAATTAGATTATTACTTTTAATTTGTTGCCAACTGAATTGGACAATGTAAACAAACGCTACTGAAATATTTTTACAAATTATTTAAAACACTTCTGATATTATGAACTTTTAAATACCAAAATCAAAGTTTACTGTAAGTGTTAAATTGGGCGTTTGTTTAAAACGCCTACATCTTAAAAAAAACTACACTGAAAAAAAAAAATGACTGCCTTCCTTTGAAGTTGAACCATATCGACGCCACTTGTCTCTGGAAGCGAAATGTCCAGGATATTGCGGATTGCCGAGTGACGCCCTTAAAGGGCAGAGTGTGCACAGGCCCGTACACAAACACAGTCGACCCCGAAGATATTTGAAGTTATTCCTCACTAGACTAGTGTGTTTGGAACAAGTGTTGAAACTAACAAAAAGCAGACTAAACTAAAATGAATGCCGGGGTACTTTATATTTGTATATTGACTATACGTCTTATAACTGAGCTCTTGCATAACCGGCGTCATCATGTAAATAAATAACATAAGTGTAGTCATTTCGGCAGCCATCCGTTGCACGCCGAACAAAAATAGCTTACGTGTTATTCACTCCTGGCAACAGTGCATGCAGTTGGGCGTTGGGTTAGTTATACATTCCACAGTATATCACGGGCTGATGTATGTTTTTGCATCTCTATTGTTCAGCTCATGCATAGTTTCGTGCAAAGCTGTTTTAAAGTAGGATCGTGACTGATGGCATGCGGGAGGCACGTTGTCAGCTGTGGGCAAGGAGGCCGATGTCGCTGTTCCCGTTACAGAAGGGAATACGAATGCTGAGGCTGTCTGGTCTCGACGGCCGGTGAAGAAAGGGAACACGAGTGGAGAGTGGGACGAGCGAGCAGGCAATGTGGGTATTGAGCAACTCTCCGCGGGCGGGTGGGGCTCGACAGGCGGCCACTGTAATACGAGAAGACTGGCAAAAACAAAATCGCACGTCTTTCTTCTTCTCTGTCTCGTGCCTAACACAAGCGTTACGACCACGGTGGATAATGGAAAGTGCAATTAATTAAGTCACTGGTGTACCCTCCCACTTTCGTTAGGGACAAATTTTGTTTTGAGGAATTAGAAAAAACCTAGGCCTAGATGTCTGACATAAATTTTTTCCTGTTCTTTTGACAAACTGTTTTGTTTATTAGTAGNTAGAAAAAACCTAGGCCTAGATGTCTGACATAAATTTTTTCCTGTTCTTTTGACAAACTGTTTTGTTTATTAGTATATTAGTATGGTTAATTCGTCACTTAACTGGTATGGTATGGTATGGTATGGAATGGCCTTAATAGTTTTTAATTTTAGAAACTGTAGCCTTATCAGTAAGATTCAGAATGTGTTTTATAATTGTGTATTTAACACGCAAATGGCAAATTGCCAACAAAAGATATTATTTTTCTAAAAGGAAATAACCCACACCATACCAGTTAAAGTTTTAACAAAACTGATTACATTAGATAGTAGGTAAAAACAGAATGATATCGAAGTTTAACAAGGGCATTGATATTGATAGCCGGTAACTCTCACTTCGTCGCGATACATTATTTATAGTCCTATAAATTGGAAACGTCATATATTATACGAAATCGTCACATTTTCTCTTAAGAATAAAAATAATTGTCAACAAGTTGAATTATTTATTATTGAAGAAAAATTTATTTCTAAACGCATTTAAGTAATTTTGGTGTAATTTATTTACTTACTCATGAAGATAGGCCTAAGAGGACGCCCTAGTAAAATAGGCTATTGTTTGTAAAAATCAATGGTAGTGCTCATGCGCATTAAGTAAATGTTCTGGAAATACGATTATTTCCAGAACGGATTTTAAAGAAAAGTGTTTACAGCTACCTNTAGAAAAAACCTAGGCCTAGATGTCTGACATAAATTTTTTCCTGTTCTTTTGACAAACTGTTTTGTTTATTAGTAGATTAGTATGGTTAATTCGTCACTTAACTAGTATGGTATGGAATGGCCTTAATAGTTTTTAATTTTGGAAACTGTAGGCTTATCAGTAAGATTCAGAATGTGTTTTATAATTGTGTATTTAACACGCAAATGGCAAATTGCCAACAAAAGATATTATTTTTCTAAAAGGAAATGACCCACACCATACCAGTTAAAGTTTTAACAAAACTGATTACATTAGATAGTAGGTAAAAACAGAATAATATCGAAGTTTAACAAGGGCATTGATATTGATAGCCGGTAACTCTCACTTCGTCGCGATACATTATTTATAGTCCTATAAATTGGAAACGTCATATATTATACGAAATCGTCACATTTTCTCTTAAGAATAAAAATAATTGTCAACAAGTTGAATTATTTATTATTGAAGAAAAATTTATTTCTAAACGCATTTGAGTAATTTTGGTGTAATTTATTTACTTACTCATTAAGATAGGCCTAAGAGGACGCCCTAGTAAAATAGGCTATTGTTTGTAAAAATCAATGGTAGTGCTCATATGCGCATTAAGTAAATGTTCTGGAAATACGATTATTTCCAGAACGGATTTTAAAGAAAAGTGTTTACAGCTACCTNATGCGCATTAAGTAAATGTTCTGGAAATACGATTATTTCCAGAACGGATTTTAAAGAAAAGTGTTTACAGCTACCTTTTTTTTACTTTCATCGTATTAAATATATATAGGGAAAAAATAGCGTATATGGCTAAAAGTAGCGTTTTAGTCTTTCCTGCGCAGATTCCCTAAGGGAAAGGAGAAACTTACAAAGTGGCTTCTGTTATTTAATACATTGGCTTACATCGTATGAAGTAATATTCTACTGTTACAGGTCAAACTTGCGAGAGATTTAGCTTCCCGGGAATGTATAACGCAGTGTTGGGAGGGTCCGTCGTAATGCTTCCTTATGGCCGGACGTGACCTTGAGGCTTTAACAATTTTTATTTGCGACTCCCCTTAAGTGGAAAACTTTGTACACACCTCAAAAAACGTTTTGCACCACCTGTAATTGGTTGCACATAAAGATGTTCGCTGGAACAATAGGCGCATTACTAAACTAAGTTTGTCAAGCCTCTTGTGTCGTGAACAACCTAGTAATTTCGAAATTCTGAGGTGTGTGTTAACTGATCGGAAAATACTTTCTCCTTCAGTTAAGTCTGGCAGATTCATTTTCGGTGTTAGATGTATCCATGCAAACGTATGCGCATTGCAGTTACAACAGTAGCTTATAGTTTTTAAACATGCCTCAAATCTGAACAATAACAAGGAAAGAAACTGTATCCCCAAATACGCTAAGGTAAATAGTTACAATGGACTTCTTTGCATTCGAGGTTAATGTTGCGAGGTTTATACGGTCATGTGATGGGAAGATACGCAACATGCAGATAGTAAAACATACGCATGGCTTTTTAAAAAGTGCTCAGTCAATCGCGAACAGTCTATGGCAGAATTCCCATTTGACCGTCCAAGTTCAAATAAGGAAATAACTTTTCATTCACAAAAAACAACCAGCAAGGTACTGAAATGTAATAAAGTAATTGAGATTCTCCCGCCCGCAAGTTTCGAGTTCGGGTATAAACAGCAAGCTTGTAGAAAAGTGACCACAATATCTCGCCAATTTTTTTTTGCGTAGGAATGATTACACCGTTTAGGACTACGACTAGGTATACATTGTCCCTCCTTAAATTCAAAAAGGGCGCCAGAATGAGAGTAAAGGGGCATCCAAAGTGTTTTTGTTCTTTTTCATAGAGATTCGTTGGTGNTTCAAAAAGGGCGCCAGAATGAGAGTAAAGGGGCATCCAAAGTGTTTTTGTTCTTTTTCATAGAGATTCGTTGGTATATTGATACAATCTTTAATGATTGGTTGTAATATATATTTCTGACATTTGTATACATATTAGTTTCTGTGTTATATACTTACTTTTCTCTCTTTTATGCAGCATNTAATATATATTTCTGACATTTGTATACATATTAGTTTCTGTGTTATATACTTACTTTTCTCTCTTTTATGCAGCATGTAATTTAGGTTTAGATCACACCAAAATGTAATTTATAAGAGAAACAAAAATGTCTTAAGAGGAGCGCCTAAAAGCGTGCCCCCTTCTAAGTTAGAGGCGTTGTTTCGCCACTGTACAAATAAATGCTTGTGTAGTGATGGTTAGTTTTTGGTACTTGGGACAATCGTAGCGGTGCCAGGGCGTCGTTCCCGCAAGCGGAAGTCAGAGGTTCTGGCGCAGCAGCGGGGAGATAAGTTTTCTGCGATGTAAAAATATATCCTGTACTCCGCCTGGTCACCTAGTGTGGCGCCTGCAGATTCCTGCCGCCGTGTTGGCTGGCGAACATCACATAACTCAAAACTGGCTTGCAACACTTCAGTCATGCTGCTAATTTCACTTTTAGGTCGAAGTATCTCGGATAGACTTATTCGCACTTCATCTTTGTCATCATTTTCAAAGGCTATTNGCCGTGTTGGCTGGCGAACATCACATAACTCAAAACTGGCTTGCAACACTTCAGTCATGCTGCTAATTTCACTTTTAGGTCGAAGTATCTCGGATAGACTTATTCGCACTTCATCTTTGTCATCATTTTCAAAGGCTATTATTTAAGGAGAATTGGCAACAATAGCGCCCCGTTCACAAAATGACTGCAGATAGAAATTGCGCTCTTGTAATATGCTGTTTTTGCAGTAAGTTTTTCGGTATGTGTGTGTGTGTGTGTGTTTACGTATGTGCGTGTATACGTGTGTGGAGTTCTGTAGAAGTTTCTCAGTTGCTAGTACATTCTAGAGGTTATCTGCGATATAGGCTGTTCACGGTAAAGTGAGCACTTTTGAAGTCCTGGTTATTTATTTCCTTTCAGCAATTTTGTATATTTTCTCCACTTGTTAATATAAACATTGCCATGTAACGAATACACATACTATATATGTTTCACCGCGATCAAATTTTAACGTCTGAAGCAACAATAATGTATATTTTGTGGTTGTTATTCCTGATTAGGTAGTCTTCAAAAGTGCTAACTTTACCGTAAATGGCTTATAGTATTTAAATTCTGAGAATTGTACGATAATTTCGTTGAAGTGTAAATGTTATTTTTGAACATGTTTACTTTCAAGGTTTCGTAATGCAAAACATGTTGTACATGTCCGTCACCAGACTCAACACACTTCCTTAAACGTTGTCTCTTTCCCCTGAAATACCCCAACATTTTTGGATCCAGTGCAACTGTTACAGCGGTTGTTCTTTTTCAGAGATAATCCAGATCTCGGATTCCCACAACAAAAATCTCAGATTCCACTATTCTTCATGGCAAAGTACATGGCGTCGGGATCAGGTGATCGTGGTGACCATTCCACGGGACTACTCCCAATATAGCTTTCAGGAAACATATCATGCTACCAGTAGAGCACCCTTGCTGCTCAAGGAGGTGGCGTCTCGTCTTGCATAACTATTCAGAGTGGTCGCAATATTACATAAGTGTCTAGCACCGTTTTATCAGTAAACATAAGGGTGTATTTTCGCTGCAGACAGTGGATTCTTAGGAGAATGGACCAAAATTGTTCCTGTTCCATCTCTTTTGAAGAGTCTTCCATCTTTCTGGTGGTAAATCAGTGGGAGTTCGTGTTTGACCAGTACTTGAAATTCTGCTTGTTAATTTCTTCCTCTTCCTCCTCCGGTATCATGGAATCTTCTCCATTTGGAGAACTTGCCTCCCTCTAAAGAAGATAAATTTGTTTGAATTTGATTCAGAAACTAATTGCACATCTGAACCCTGAGGTAAGGGTCGTCCTCCCGCTACATGACACAGAATCTGTAACTTGCATGGAAGAAGTTCTTGTGTATAATGTATTCACGGTAACTTCAAGATTTTCTGAAGCCCTGCTAAAGATCTACTTTCCAGCCCATTTCGTANGGTGGTAAATCAGTGGGAGTTCGTGTTTGACCAGTACTTGAAATTCTGCTTGTTAATTTCTTCCTCTTCCTCCTCTGGTATCATGGAATCTTCTCTATTTGGAGAACTTGCCTCCCTCTAAAGAAGATAAATTTGTTTGAATTTGATTCAGAAACTAATTGCACATCTGAACCCTGAGGTAAGGGTCGTCCTCCCGCTACATGACACAGGATCTGTAACTTGCATGGAAGAAGTTCTTGTGTATCAACATCTTACTGCAGCGTGCTTCGGGGAAACTAGCGTAAAACCTGTCGAGCACTGAAGTTACGGTCTGTCATGACTCGACACTCCGTATCGCGAACCTGTCCTGTTTCGCGGATACTTCCCATTTGCGCCATGGCTCTTTGCNTGTCATGACTCGACACTCCGTATCGCGAACCTGTCCTGTTTCGCGGATACTTCCCATTTGCGCCATGGCTCTTTGCAGTCCTCTCGGAGGTGTTCTACTGGACTTGCTACTGCCTACCCCTTCACATATACAGTGGTCATCCTGCACTTAACGAACGAAACGAATTTCCAATAAAATAGAATTCTTGTTACATATGTTGTGCCGCGTTTCGTTGTTACTCATTACACTTATTCAGGCCATTATCTTGCTGTTACCTCCTTAATTGTCTTGGAGCTCTTGTGTTTTCTTTCACGTAGGCTATATTAAGCGCAAGAGAATTGTGCGAGCTATAAAGACGACTATAGATGCTCTTGATCTGTATACGCAGAACTGAATACCCGAGTTTTAAGTGGCGTAGAACGTTGCCGATATTTCGGTATGTATTGAGTGCTCTATGAATATGATTATGATGGTGTGAGATGTGGCACTACCATGAAATCCTTGAAGTTGAAGGCTTCTTTGTGTGATGACAAATTTCGATAATCGAAAGAAAAACCATTCTTACAGACTGATAGAATAACAAAGAAAGACTTGGTGTTCTAAACCGTATAAACAAACTGCATTTCAAAAAAGTATTTTTTCCGTATACGAATAGGTTATGTGAATGCTCATGAATTTGTGTTAAATCCTAATAATTCTAATTAACTAAATAGTATTCTCATTTTTGGAATATTATCAAATGCCAGTAGTAGCGATGTGCAAATTATCATTGCGTAGCGGAGAGTGGAAGACACGTATAGTGGATGTATATGTAACGAAGCAGCAACTCTGTCCTTTCTCCATTCCTATTTTAATACTGACCTCCCACCATTCCGCTTCACTTATGCAATGACATAAAACTCTAAAAGGCCTACCAGAAACCAGTCGTACACCACCTTTCAGTCATGGTTTTGTGTGCGAGTAGATTAATTTTTTATCAACCCTTTAATAACCCGTCTGTTGATTTGGTCGTGTTGTAAGGGAAGTGTAATATGCTTTTTTCCGCGAAGCGTAAACATTTTTCTCTTTTGTACCCTCAAAGTTGCATTCCATATTTAACTTAAACTAATTGATTTGGAAGGCTGACTGCAAAATCGCTTAACTTCTTATTAATGAAGTGATGTAAGTAACTCATTTATAGAGCAGTAATAGTCGCGAAGTGCATGTATTTTGGCGTTTTACGTCAACTCGATTTAATGTTGCTAAGATCATCGTGAATTCTCAATGTGCCAGAAACATCCTAGGTAGGATGAAGGAACAAAATTAAACGTAATTTTTTTTCACGAACATTATTCATCTTTCTTTGCAAGGATGAATGGGAGAGGGTTGAATGGTCCTTCTGCCAATTTAGAGGGAGTGTTTGTTGAAATTTAGTTGTTTTGTGGTTAGAGGGTAAAGTATGTCTGGGTCAAGGTTCCAATAAAGGTATTATTGGGGACATGTAGTTGTAAATTAGGTGGACTAGGTTAGGCAGCCTTTACACGACGCAAGATACATGAAGAACTCGTACAAGATGCCACTGTCATACTAAATCCCATGAAAAAAATATTCGTGCAAGGCATATCTCGTACAAATTCAGGAGATAGAGCACCTTGTATTCACAGGGGAGTTTTACGACAAGCGAGTGATTCTGTTGATTGTTTTCTGCTAGTCATGTGACCACCTATTTATCAACCAGAGTTAGGAAAAGATCAGATAATGTAGCTGTGCAAAGAGGAATCAATGAAAAATTATTCATTGTGAAAACTCTTGAAAATTTTCGTTGGAAATGGAGTTCAGATACTACTGCGAGACTGCTGGACGAGTACAAGAAATACATCCTCTTGTATTTAATAGCCACTGCTTTGTAACAGCACGTGTTCGTGAGATTTAACTATTAAAATTATGGCTAGTTAAGATGATCCGAGACTATCAAATTTTCTCACGCAAGGAGGTATTTTGCTGCAAGTTGCATCTGTGGAAACTCTTTTCTCGGGAGATTTTCCTGATATTCTCGCATGAGAAATCTCATGCGAGACATCAGTTTTGCGTCGTGTACAAACAGCTTTAGCAAGAGTCCATGCATGAAGCAAGACACTGATGTGCTTGGGGTGAGTGATTACGTAAATGAGCTGTCGTGTGCCTTTCGCGCAGGTTACCAGCCGGCGTAATTTTCGTCCCTATTGGCTCGCAACCTTCCCAGACTCTTTCCGCCCGCATACACTCAAGTTAGTTGTCCCAAGTGGAAGTGAATAGCCTGTGGATACTAATGTAATGTCCAATGTACGTCGACTCGCCGACATGAAAAGACGCGGCCCGCATGACTAATACCGCCTTGACTGATACATACGGGCAAGATTTGGTGCTAGGCTCGTGGTTATAGAGATGAATGTGATAAATGACGAGACTTCCCGTAGACATGTGTCTGCGTGTTGCCGAATAATAGCTCACACAGATAAAAATGTTTTGTAAAAAAAAAAACTAGTTTGTTCTGCGCAACCTAATTAATTATTTGGAATCAGTCAAATATTTTATTGCTGAAACAAAAGTATTTTGTTTTTTTTATTTGGATGCCCCAAACTTGCAACATTGGTGCAACTAATGATTTGAATCGCTTTATGTACATTAAATTTGNTTTTTTATTTGGATGCCCCAAACTTGCAACATTGGTGCAACTAATGATTTGAATCGCTTTATGTACATTAAATTTTTTCCGTTATTATAGAAAAGTGTAAGTAGAACGGAGTTACTCACCAGGAACTTCCGTGCCCCGNGTAGAACGGAGTTACTCACCAGGAACTTCCGTGCCCCGACCTACGCTTTAGTGACCTCGGCAAAAGTAACTGCTGATTAAGTCGGAAGTTTTTAAATACATGCTTTTCTAATATAGAACATGTACGTAAATAAACGTAGGTATTAGTGTTTTTCAAGCTTAACTTTTTTTACTTCTGAACTTAGTTCATGGGAATTGTTTATACCATTATTTAGCATAAATAAATGCACCAAAATGCTTAAGGTACTGTTAGGATTGTCACAACAATTACAAATTCTCCAGCTTTATTTTCGGATGAAGGGAATCTAATGACCCGATTGCCCTACAGCCAACAAAATAACTGCCAGTACTGGACCAAGAGGAATTTGCTGCAGCCACATTTATGTACTAATAAACAAATTAGACTGTTTCAGCTAACAAAATGCTTATTCACTTCANTTTTTTATTTGGATGCCCCAAACTTGCAACATTGGTGCAACTAATGATTTGAATCGCTTTATGTACATTAAATTTGTTCCGTTATTATAGAAAAGTGTAAGTAGAACGGAGTTACTCACCAGGAACTTCCGCGCCCGGACCTACGCTTTAGTGACCTCGGCAAAAGTAACTGCTGATTAAGTCGGAAGTTTTTAAATACATGCTTTTCTAATATAGAACATGTACGTAAATAAACCTAGGTATTAGTGTTTTTCAAGCTTAACTTTTTTTACTTCTGAACTTAGTTCATTGGAATTGTTTATACCATTATTTAGCATCGATAAATGCACCAAAATGCTTAAGGTACTGTTAGGATTGTCACAACAATTACAAATTCTCCAGCTTTATTTTCGGATGAAGGGAATCAAATGACCCGATTGCCCTACAGCAAACAAAATAACTGCCAGTACTGGACCAAGATGAATTTGCTGCAGCCACATTTATGTACTAATAAACAAATTAGACTGTTTCAGCTAACAAAATGCTTATTCACTTCANGAATTTGCTGCAGCCACATTTATGTACTAATAAACAAATTAGACTGTTTCAGCTAACAAAATGCTTATTCACTTCAAAATATTAATTTGATGCGACTTTGATATTTATAATTTTTACGGTGAGCAAACTGTGTAGTTGAAAGAAGTTGTAAAATTGATGTTGTAACAACCATTATTTTTTAATGATTTATTTGGCTCAAGAGAACGAATGCTGATGTTTGTAACAAGAACACCTTAGTAGAGTAAACAAAATACTGTTCAGTGTAAACAAATACTTTCAAGCAAATTTCTTTGGTATCTTCAATTATATCTTTCTCTCTGTTTACATCACATTTTTTAGCCTTTGTGCCGGCTCCGTGAGTATAAATTTATGCCAGTCCGAGAAGCATAATTCCAGCATTGCAACTATGTAAATAACTTAACGTTAATGAGTATGAACAGCGTCATTTGGAAATGAGTATATGGATTTTACTGGGTAACGACCTATACCAAGCCATTAATCGAGTGTACGTGTGTTTTGTGTGGATATTTGTGTGTTTTTATAGTGTTTTTGGCCTGCATACATCATTATTGTGTGGTTTTTGTATGGATAATTATTTGTGTGTTTTTATAGTGTGTTTGGCCTGCATACATTATTATTACGTGGTTTTTGTATGGATGATTATTTGTATGTTTTTATCGTGAAAACTAGCCTTTATATATGATTAAGAATGGATAAATTTTCACGTAATAAGGACTTAAACAGAAAGGGATGTTTTGTTAACAGATCAAGCCTCCTTTCCAGAAATGGCAGGATTGACTGTGTCAATCCGACCAGTATTTTGCAACAACTTGATAATCCAAATATTCTAAATAATTGAAATTTGATTTAAAGCATAATGCTAACTGTCTTTATTTTCCTTGTTACAGGTGAGTTTGGTGGCGTATTTATTTCCCGTCTTCTGGCAGTGGTATCATTATTGCTTCCCAGTAGCTGGTGAGTTTTTGCACACAGTAAATTGTGGTTTCAGCAATGCTTGTTACAAAGACCAATACAAATTTTTAAGTATGTGGTGTAACCTCACNACACAGTAAATTGTGGTTTCAGCAATGCTTGTTACAAAGACCAATACAAATTTTTAAGTATGTGGTGTAACCTCAAATTCTAGAGAGGCGAAATAGAGAATATTGATTGTTTTATAGTTGACATTTAGTGGTAAATTAATCAATTATCGATGCGCATATTTTGAAGGTCATCAGGATACCAACAGTAAATAATTNTGACATTTAGTGGTAAATTAATCAATTATCGATGCGCATATTTTGAAGGTCATCAGGATACCAACAGTAAATAATTGCAATACCAAAATTATTAATAACGGTATTGCAAAGTTTTATACAAACATTCTGTCACAGGAAGTCTCATAGTACTAATTTTTTGGCTTTGAAATGTGTCCTTGTCTAGTTCAAAAGGAGTTGTCAAACATTTACGTGGAACTTGTTTTTGAAGGCAGATAAGCGACTCGTATAACATTTGTTCTATACAATTAATATAAAAATTCATCTAATTTAACCCAATTTTTACTCGTTATTTCCAGGGACATATTATTTAATAATTTTTATCTCAGCCAGTTGGTAGATAGGATGTGAATTGTTCAGTATCACTTAGAAATTGAATTTTTCAGTATAATGCTAATTGGATTAATAGCTATGTGAAGTCTTTTATTTTGTATTATAGTACACATATCAACACAACACACTACTTTGTTATAACTGAACTAGTCGTGGCGTGTCCGCACGCATACTGAACATTACTGAAGATGTACCGACTGTATATTGGCTTATTCTACGCACACCTGCACAGACACACGCACAGTATTACTTGCAGATGTACCTACTGTACATACAGTTCATGCTACGTGTCGTGGAATCAAAGCGGTTACCCCTACTTGTTNTTACTTGCAGATGTACCTACTGTACATACAGTTCATGCTACGTGTCGTGGAATCAAAGCGGTTACCCCTACTTGTTATTTTCCCCACAAGAAGGGTGCGACACTTAGTTAAGTGTACTGGGTTCGCCCACTATGATTAATGTTAGTAATAATAATCCTGGGCATTGATTATTTTTAAATGTTGATTTCAAAAGTGCTCACTTTATCGTGAGCAGCCTTTATGTATTTGTATTATAGTGAGTTTGAAATTGGTGGACTGTATAAACAACAGTATCGGTATAACAAAATTCCCCGACATTTTGTAGACTTTCCCCAAAATTCTGTTAATTTTCCCTGGACAACAAATTTGGCAAAAATAAATATTTTTGTGTGATTCGCTTAAAAATTTATTTATACATTCCTTTTATATGTACTACGAACATAGCCTTTTTGCTACATTGAATGATACGTATTTCTATTATGCATTTTCTGCTGGCTCGGAGAAAGCTATTTCACCCCTGTGGCACAATTTTTCACGTGACAACATTGTACATGCAAAGTTTTTTAAAAATGTAATAAATATTTGTTACCGCATTGAAACACACCGGTAGCAATGTTGTCACGTGAAAAATTGTGCCACAGGNAAAATGTAATAAATATTTGTTACCGCATTGAAACACACCGGTAGCAATGTTGTCACGTGAAAAATTGTGCCACAGGGGTCAAATAGTTTTCTCAGAGCCAGCAGAGAAGGTACAATAGAAATGCATATTATTCAATGTAGCAATTCTCAGAGAACCATTACAAGTGTTCGAATTATTATTTCAGTTAATATACTCACAATCCTTAGCTGGCACCAGGAATCACTTTTTCCACTATGCCAATGCGTGCTGTATTAAAAAGAACAGCCGTGAAACTGTGTGATGTGATTACACATAATGTGACAAAATGGCCCGCAAGGTTTTCCAAATGTTTCTAAAAAGGTGAAACAAATCACAATAATGCTCGGTACATTTCATGAGATGGCGTGCAGCAGAAGTGCTAGAATCCAAAATTTATTATCTTATCAATAAAATTCTAACCACTTTGTCTTAATTCCCTGGCCTCACATTCTTTCTCTGGTAATTCCTTGACTTTTCCAGAAATGCTAAATTCCCCGACTTGTTCAAGTTTCACCTGATGTCAGTCGCCCTGGCAAATGGCGGTGAACTGGGCGTATATCCCATTGACGTTTACTTGCAACTTTTCTGAAACCCTGCTAAAGGTCTACTTTCAGGATATTCCTCCGCCTCGTGAAAACAAAGTTTAGAAAATTACACCAGAGGGCCAACGCACCGCATTCGTGCGCACTATGAGTAATAATATTTTTCATAAGAACTATTTCTTACTAGGCATTACTACACACGCCTATTTTTCTCTGTCTATATTCATATTAGCTATAATTGAAATAGTATAGTGATATGACATATTTAGGAAACAATTAAATATATAATACATTGAGTGTTTTTTTTTCAAAGGTTTGATTCAAAAATTAATAAAATGGCGACTAGCCTATAGCGTGCGAGGCCGGACGTACGAGCGCCGGGGGCGGGGCGGGTCTGGAGGCACGGGCGGTCACCCGGCTGCGCACTCGACGAGTTGCCGACGGCTGCGGGGTAAACAGCGCCCCGGGGCAGCGGGACGCCTGCCAGACGCCTGTCGCGAGCTATTATTAGTCGTGACGATGGCACAGTTGGACCAGGCCCCTGCCGTCGTACGCGCGCTCTCCACTCCGCTGGATAACTACCCTTCCGCGCAGAAGTCCTGCCGGGTGTTCAGTCTTTGCTACTACCTCCTTATTGTCGTGACGTACCTACTGCTCCACGAAGTCATCTCGCGATTGAGCGCTCTAGTCGCCTTCAGTGCGACACCTACTGTGTTGCGTGGTCGAGAGCTTGCTGGGAGGGATGGAGAGTTTAACAACATACGCGTATTCCCACCACCGACAACACAAGGAGAATTGAAACGTATTTTATCGTTATCGTACTTCACATTTCCTCGATTCCGCTGGTATGTCTATTGTGTGTTATTCCGCCGTTTGTGTTAACTCGTATTACTTTCAACCCTTATTTAGAAAATTCTTAAATTGGTACGTGACCCGTTTGTACACGTTTCATCTTGACTGCACAACCTTGAAGCTGCTGCATCGATAAGAAAGAGTGAGGGTTTTGCTGCTGATAAAATTAAGAACATTACAGCTGATAAGCATAACCTAATTCTTCTTTCATTTCTGCTCGTTTAACTTTGCTTTAAAATTTTTCTGAAATCGAATAGTTTCTTCTCTATATGCATCTCGAGGAAGATTCATATCTACTTTTGAGAGTTTTGTGGATTCGTCACCGTATCTCCGCCACTTTGCTTTGCATCTCGGATACGCACTTCCGCTGATTGTTTACTCGTTGAATTTTGTGGTGATGGTGGCTCAGTCCCCACTACACGTCTGCATTGCNACGCACTTCCGCTGATTGTTTACTCGTTGAATTTTGTGGTGATGGTGGCTCAGTCCCCACTACACGTCTGCATTGCTCACTTGCGGGTCGACGTCTTGCCTCTTCTAACCTTAGCCTTTATACTTAAAAAATAAGCAGCAACACACGTTTTTTTTTGCTAAGCGGCATTATTTGTGGTTTTGGCTGTTATGTTATATCTGGGAGGAAAATCTCTTACAATACTGCTTATTTCATCTTAAAACATTTTGGTAAATTACCCAAACTGGAATAGAGGTTTTTAATCAATACATAATGTGGAACAATTACTGTATATATAAGTGTTGAGTGTCGGTGGTTTATGAAGTTGGGAAATTCACTGATCATTTTACTCTTTCGTGAACAAANACGCACTTCCGCTGATTGTTTACTCGTTGAATTTTGTGGTGATGGTGGCTCAGTCCCCACTACACGTCTGCATTGTTCACTTGCGGGTCGACGTCTTGCCTCTTCTAACCTTAGCCTTTATACTTCCCGCGGCAGTGCGCATCTTCCCTAACCTTCCACATAAAAAATAAGCAGCAACACACGTTTTTTTTTTGCTAAGCGGCATTATTTGTGGTTTTGGCTGTTATGTTATATCTGGGAGGAAAATCTCTTACAATACTGCTTATTTCATCTTAAAACATTTTGGTAAATTACCCAAACTGGAATGGAGGTTTTTAATCAATACATAATGTGGAACAATTACCGTATATATAAGTGTTGAGTGTCGGTGGTTTATGAAGTTGGGAAATTCACTGATCATTTTACTCTTTCGTGAACAAATTTACGAAATAGTCCATGGTTTGAAAGAAAAAAAAAAGGTAATACTTTCTCATTGCGCGTGCACACTGGCGCGAATTTGCAAAAAATTTCACGATGTACGTATTTTGCGCGGCTTTATGGGTACACGCGGTGCCATATAAAGTTAATAATTCATTTTTAAACATCTGCCAGTGTGTTCGGTCATGCAGTGGCACAACTAGACTGGCATTTGAGAGTTCACGAGTTTGATCCTGACCGACTGCATTGGTGGTAGCATTTCCCGAGTTTTGTTAGTTTTATATTATTCCCATTCCTTAGAAGTCCCGTTTCACTTCCTCTGTAATAAGTTTTGTCTGCGTAAAATCAATAAATGTTAGCATAGTGTTTCACGTTTTTTAGTAGTTTTCTGTAAAACTACCATAAATGATCAGTCTACTCGCCTCCCATCTAGGCGAACCGGGTTCGATTCCCGGCGGGGTCGCTCCCGGATTTTTGCACTTGAGAATCGTGCGTTTTAGCCCGCGTGTACTTGCAATAAGACCGTTTTACGTTTACATACTATCTGTTCGCATAGAAATTGTTTTTAGTGTTGTTGTAAAGGATGTTGCCGTATGTTATACACACACGGGTTAAAAGCCGACCGACTGATAAGCGTGGGCGCTGAACCCACTTGCGACCTTTTTTTAGCGCTCGTATCCTGCGAGTATTTTGGTATTGTTATTAAGAATGCATGTTCATTGTTACGGGAGGGAAAAGGGGGAGTGGGCAGCGATGTTTATCCGTGTAAAAAGCAAGGACTGGTTTGCCATTCAGCGTCTTTTAGTGTGGACTAAAATGTTTACCGTATTAATATATAAAGGCAAAGCACAAGGACTTGAGCTGTATGTGACATGTTATACAAAGCAATATGTAGTTACAAAATTTTTCCACGTAACGCACGTGAACGTTTTGCATTTTAATTCCCTCGATGTGCCTCGATTTCTTGTTAACAGTTTGATTGTATGCCTGATTGACACCCAAAACTGTGCTTTTAGAAGTGACGATCCGTTGCATAATATAAAAATGCGATCCGAAAGTACGATTTAATGAATAATTACATGCACGTAAATGAAAATATTCGTTTACAAAAGTAGTCTGATGTATGCGACGAGGTTCCAAAACTTTGGGCGAGAAAGGGGAGAATTATTTTGTAGAAAGTTAAGCTTTGTTTTTGAAGGAAACAACTGTTACACCAGGAAAAAAATCGAGCGTGTGGGGTTGTACGGTAGTGGTCATGCGACAGTGTGTGCGACCCACATTCTGGAGGTCGTAGATTCGATTCCGGTAGACTGCATTGCAAGCAGTTTTTGCCACCTGGTATTTCTGGTGAAGTGTAGCTCCTTAATATGTAGCTTCCCAAGTCCTCTATCGAAGCATCGGAGCATATATGCATACATATGTGGGACATTTTACAGTAGTACATCCGAACACTCATAACTAAGCAAAATAGGAAAGTTTCCTCAGCAATTCGAAGTCGTATTTCTTCCACGCGACCACCTCATTTATGGTTAGAGGCTGGAAAGGATCGATGCTTTAGAAAACGGCAGGAAACAGGTGCCAAGAGANGCGACCACCTCATTTATGGTTAGAGGCTGGAAAGGATCGATGCTTTAGAAAACGGCAGGAAACAGGTGCCAAGAGAGTTCTTTTAAGATGTTGTGACGTTGCGTGCTAGTGGGCGTAGTAACTTTTCCGAGGATAAAGAAGTGTGTCAGTGCGAATGTTTGTGGCATGGACGAGAGCCANTGCTAGTGGGCGTAGTAACTTTTCCGAGGATAAAGAAGTGTGTCAGTGCGAATGTTTGTGGCATGGACGAGAGCCAGCGGATTGCACATGACATGGTTGCTGCGAAGTAATGTTAGTTTCCGGTGTTCGGGGTGCGCGGTACAAAGGCGGCGAGGGATGAGGGTGGTCGTAAATGTGGTTCATTTCCTGTGTGGGCGGGGGCGGAGGTGCCCACTCGTGTGACCTTGAGGCTGCGGCCCCGCTGGGCGTCGGCCTCCGGCGCCGATGACGTACCTGAGTCGTGGAACAGAACCGTTACGTCAGCCCGGCCATCACCACGCCATCTAGAACGGGGAAAAAGCTCTCCAGCCGGTTTTGAAGGGGACGGAGTTGGAGTGCCACAAAAATGCGGTTTCGACCCCACTTGCTCGAGAGTTACGAAACAAAAGTATATTTGTGCATGATACTTTCAAAATAGTACGAATAATTTCCAGATACTAAACAGGTTTTCTGTTGGATTTATTTTACTCAAGTGCCCATCAATCACTTCTTTCTCGCTGGTGAATCTCACAAAAATACAATTATTTACAGTGGTAAAAGGTACCTTTGGCTGCCTATCCGTCTCCTGTAGCATTTTCTGTTAATGCATGAAACAATTTGAATTGCTTCCTGTCCAAAGGGCTTTTACGGTGTTTATACAGGTTTTCCCCATTCTCTTCTTAGTATAGTAGTTGAGTTATAAGTACACTCAGGTAGGTTGTCATGGCCGAAACCTGGCCATGGCAGCCCAATCCCTCTCTGCCGCGATGCATGTCTCCTTGCATGATTTCNATGGCCGAAACCTGGCCATGGCAGCCCAATCCCTCTCTGCCGCGATGCATGTCTCCTTGCATGATTTCCTTCCCTTGTAGACGCGTGGGGCGTAGCCCTGAGACGCAATTAACTCCCGTCCCTACCGCGGGCTCACACATAACACTTAGTTTTAGAGTAGGTTAGAAANGAGACGCAATTAACTCCCGTCCCTACCGCGGGCTCACACATAACACTTAGTTTTAGAGTAGGTTAGAAAAAAAACCTTCGCTGCCTTTTGCACAAAATAAAATTAAGGCCCCCGTCTACCTGGAACTTTTTCCCACGTTTAGGCCGAGAAGCGCAGGAGCGATAAGGGCGACACTGCCACGCGCATCAAGTACGCCATCGCCGCTAAGCGCAAGGCTCTGAACTGGCGTGCAGTGTTCTCGCCGTGCTGCGTGTACCTATGGGACTTTCAGCGGTGACAATATTATTTTATTAGTGGGAAGTCTTTAGGAAGGTTCAGTGCAGGCCCATATAGTAGTTTTGTATGTATCTGATGCGTGCATTTTGAGCTACAGCGCCTTGGAAAGGCCGTTTTTAGCGGTTTTGGAGTACTCTGAATTGATGTTTCTAACGTACGTGATATTTTGAAAGTACCTAACAGCTCTCGTCTGAAGTGTATGTTCTTTTAGTAGATCAGCACGTTGGACACACGCTTAATAGTTTCGTTGAAAAACGTGTATTTGGAACACTCTGCAACGCAGTTCAAGCGCCAGGTAGACGGGCGTGTGTATATCTAATTTACCTGCGATGCACAGTTGGGACGTAATTTAAGCCTTATTTATTTATAAAAAAATCTTTATTTCCAGTTAATACATGTATAGCGTAGTTTATTAATTATTAGCATAAGTGGTGAAGGAAAAGTATGAGGTTTTTCTAGTTTGTTAAAGTGATGGCTGACTTCAGTTTTCTGTTGTTACAAGTCGCCTGGGGCGTATCTGAGTTCGTGAGAGATAAGTNTCGCCTGGGGCGTATCTGAGTTCGTGAGAGATAAGTAATAAAAAATTGAGTAACTGAATTTAATTTATTGATTTTTTTACAATGTTATAAAAATAACACTCTTCTTTACAACAGAAACTGCACGTGTCTACTATTTCACTTATTATGCTATCAGTGAGCTCAATATTTAGTGGCAATCTCAATTCTAACTTAGTCTTTNCGTGTCTACTATTTCACTTATTATGCTATCAGTGAGCTCAATATTTAGTGGCAATCTCAATTCTAACTTAGTCTTTGCAGCAAGTGTAAAGACAGTGGTAGTCACCTAACACATATTTGATAAACATGTCTATTGCGATCATCATTCCAAATGTCTGCCACTCGCGCATCAAGCAGCACTTTCCTCGGTCCAGCCAGTCACTCTTTCTCCGTACTCCCCGATGCTCGCAGACTTCATTCGCTGGTCACTGCGTGTCGCTCGTCGCTCACATGGTATAGGCTGTTCACAGTAAAGTGAGCACTTTTGAGGCCCTAGTTACTGTTTCCTTTCAGCCATTTTTTATCCTTTAACCACTTTTAAAAAATAAATATTGAAATTTAATTAATAAACACAGTGTGCATATTCTACCGCACTTGAAAGTTAACGTCTAAGGATAAATTGAAATATATTTATTGACTATTATTCCAAATGAGAGGGCTTTCAAAATTGTTNGAAAGTTAACGTCTAAGGATAAATTGAAATATATTTATTGACTATTATTCCAAATGAGAGGGCTTTCAAAATTGTTCACTTTACCTTGAATGGCATATACCACACACCTGGCGTTGATGGCCGTACACGGCTCGACTCCCGACACAGATACACGCCGTGGCTTATAGTCCATTTACGCCTACTTTCAACTTTTCTAAAGTCCTGCTAAAGGATTTCTTCCAGGATATTCCTCCGCCTCATACAAAGCTCAGCCAAGTATAGATAACTGCACCAAAGGGAGAACGCACCGCATTCGTGCGTACTCAGTGTAACCATACTTTGCAAAAGAACTATTTCTTACGAGCCATTACCAACACACCTTTTTCCTCGCTGTTTTCATTCAAATTACTTAAACATGAAATAATATAATTTATAAACAAAATATAAATAAAATTTTAATTTCACTAAAAATAAGGCACTTTTATGTCATTTTATGTTAACACATGTATAAAATGCCTGTGATACATAACANGGCTAGTTTGTAATTCTGCGCGTGTACCGGGCTTGCTGGGGAAACTCAGTGGGCCCATTAAAATAGCTGCGCGGAGGGAAACCTCCGCAACTACAAATAAGGGGGTGCAGGGAGTTGGGAGGGGGCCAATCTTGCTTCTTCCTATCTCCCTGTAGGTCAGATGAAAACCCCTCTGGGTGGTTAAGGGCCCCTCACGGGGCCTGAACTACCTCCGCTCTTAGCTTCGGCAGTGATGATTGATTGATTTGATTTAATAGTTTGTTTATTGACAATATGACACTGTACAAAATAAGCCAATAATTGAACATTGAAAAACAACCATGTATGCCAGCGTATGCAATACGCTCTTCTACAAGAAAATTGGTCGGTTGGAGAAACAGCAACTGAAAAAATAAAATACAAACAAGGATTAGTTAGGTAATAAGGGGAGGAGGGAAAGTAGAACGTGATGAACAGCGGCGGTTGTAATTCTGCGCGCGCTTCTCTTGTTACCGGCGATGCTCTTGGAGCACTGCGCTTCGCACACCTGTGGAGGCGGGCAAGGGAAAGTACGCGGTGCAGCTGCATGTAACACTATGTTTATATTATGTTTTGGTTTCTGCACGCAAAAACGTACAAAAGTGTGTGTGTCTCTTACGTCTATCATTGTAAGATATAGTTCAGAACTAAAGTTCGAATTTGATAAAAATTTGTTGCGGGACGGGGAATTCGCATAGCTATCAGTGTGTTACTTGCGCCAATCACGGTCTCCTCCTAGTGCGCAGCTTGCGATGGCGCTGTTGTAGACGGACCCTGTTTGGCCCGGATTCGTGTTTTGGCGTCGGACAATGAGGAGGTGGTGAAAGTTCAGCCTCGTCACAGAACGAGCTTTAGGTGTGTTCTGACCGGCAAATTGTGGTAAAAAATAATTTTCTTTTTTCCGGGGAACACCTGGAAAGTCGCCGTGGGCTGCAGTCTATTCCCAAGTGGACGGAAATTGTTCCACGAAAATTTTTGCCAAACCATTGCGTATGGCGTGTATCGGACTGATACTATCAGTTACAGCCGGAATACTAGCGTTGCGGGAAGAGTCGGAAATTTCTTCGTGTCTACGTCTTGAGTTAAAATTGCCGTTTCACGTATTCGTTACCCAACCACAATGCATAGATACTTGCGATGGCCGCAATAATTACGACAGTCGCCTCTGCCCAGCGCCAGGCTCATTCTACAATCTTGACACTGCGTCACGTTGGAGAAACCTAACATTTTCGGCTTACACACTGAACTTGGATTCAAACACGGCACATTATGCCGTACGCTGGAATCTAATCCTGAAACCCTCACACACCGTAAGTTAGCGTTCCAACCATTTACTTTTCTGGGTTCGGCAAAAACAAAAGTATACATAAATAAATATAAATGCATTTCAAAAGGAAGTCATTGTAAGCTATATATTAAATTACTGGCAAAGATTTTAGAATAAGTGTGGAATATATCTCGTGGCTCGAATTTTTATAAATTTAACCTTTTATTTCATTTTATCGTAAGTTACTTGCAACCGCGGTCAGTTTTATGTCGTTTGTATTTTTTTTGGAGACTAGACCAAGCCTGCTGGAATGTAGGACTAAACGACGAGAGACTTGGCCAGTATCAGGATCCTGCAGCAGTGATGTCTTGATTGGTATTTTATGGTGCGCATGTAAACTTTCAGGTCCCAATTCTTAGAGAAATGTAATTTAAAATTAGTTATGAGCGCGTGGAAATAAAAAAAAATCAAAATAAACTTTCGAAAATTTAATTAAAGCATGTTGGCAGTGGCAACTTTAATAAAGAAATATCTGATTTAAACAAAGTATTTTAACATATCTTACGTTAGGAAAAGTAGTCCGGAATGCTTGTTAATCTTTCTGAAAAGTGATAAAAATTTGAAATTTAGTGCTCTGCTTAAATTTAACTTTATTGGAATATTTATTACCGCTTGGGTTTGATCATTTTTTGCTGTATAGTCACGATGTAAAAAAATGTGAAATTGGATTGCAGACTACATACAATCACAAATAAAAAACAACACTTTTAAATAAATATTGCCAACTCTTGAATTTTTGTGGGCCAACTAGTCGATACTGCCTCGCAGTAACTTTAACAATAAAATACCTAAAATTATCATTTTTAAAAGTATATTATTATGTTTTTGTGATTTTTTTGTTTTTACTCTATATTTTGTACCTTTTCGTTTGATTACTTAAATATAAAATGTTGGAGTTAGATTCGATATTTGTTGGCTTTGCTTGTTTTTTTTAATTGAGTTACGGCATTTTTAAATAATTTGTTTGCACTTCTTCACTGTAAAAGAAATTGTGTACCAAAAATTAGATATACAATTTGGGATTTTTGATTGATAACTTATTTTGTCATTACCAATACAGTAGACAAAATTTTTTTCACAAGCATTTTTTTCTGATGGTTGTATATAGCACAGCAATTTTTCTTGGGAGTTATCGAAATGACTTCCTAATGTTTTTGGTTAGTTTTGTAACTTTATCCTTGTACACTAGCCTTACTACACGGGTGATCTTGTCTTGGGCTGAGGATTGCTTGGCTGTGTTCATGGGAACGGTTTGCTAGGACCAGCAGTCCATCTGTCATCGTCATCCTGTGAGTTGTGCGTGATTCATCCGGCCAGCTGGGAGTGGTAACACGGACACCGCAGTTAAATTACAGTACTCTCTGGTGCAGGAAAACTGGCCCGCGCACATCGCTAAAGGAAAAGTCAAATACCACGTTTCATAAAGTCCCTTACACAATAAAATCTTTTATAGAATTTGCCTTTACGTTTCCTTTTCTTTGACGAAATCACAGATTCACAATACAATTGCAAACTCAAAGTTAAGACATTTGAAAATCGGTTCTGCAATTTTCGTAAAAAAAATGCGTATCTTGGTAGGTATCGTTCAGGAATATATTTTACGTACCCGTTTTTAAAAAATAAGCTTAGATGTTTATATTAAAATTTCATTTAAAACAAAAACAAATAGATTGTCTACTTTATTCGTAAGAATCATTCGTTTCCTCCTCGCATAACATTAGTTTGCCCATTTTTTAATTTAGACGTTATGAAGTGAACAGTCCTTAGCTGAAAGGCCTGCCTGATCACTTCAGTAGTTAGGATTGGCCGGCTCGAAGATAGCGTCGTGACAGGGAGCCGGGAGCCCCGCAGCAGAAACCTCATGCTCTTGCATTCCGCCGCCATTTTTTCCCGTCTTTCCCTCGGAAATGCCCCGTTTTCCCCCAAAACCGTCAAAATTTCCCAAATTTCCGAAAAAATGTTAAATTTTATTTTTATAAATTTTTTTAATGACACCACATGTGACTAAATGACTCATTTTTGGGCAATGAGGATTGAAGATTCATGAGAAGTTTTCTCATAGTCTACCCCTACCATACTTCACCCCCTTGCATTCCAAGCTGGGAGGGTTATCTCAGAGTCTTCCCAAATATGATATATGGCCATTTAAGCCCTATGCGAACTTATAAGCATAGTTGACCGTAATTCCCGAACCATTTAAGATGTAGTGGTCAAATTCGTATCATAGGCATCGACGCAGACAAGGAAAATTAACAAATTAACAGTCTTCATCACAGGCAGCACCAAATGTAAATTAAAGGTGGCCTTTGATTTGTCGAAGCATACTGCAGCGAACCTGTGATGTGGACTTGGCATGACTTTTGTAGCTTCTATTATGTTAAAGGCTGTTCACTAGGGTGGTCCTTATTTTTAGACTTTTAAAAAACTACCGCGGCACTCTGTCATATGATTCTCTGCTCTAAAATGTGAAAGAGTATTTTAAATTTAATTTTTGGAAAGGTTTTGAGAGGTCGCTACCATTAGTAAGTTTAAAAAAAAAAAAAAAAAAAGCATTGTATAGCCACTTCCACCATGAATCCCGCTAATTGACTCCAGCATGTATATAAGCCTATTTTAAAGTGAAATAGCATGCAGAGAGACTCACTTTAGTCAATCCCCTCCCCTACACCCTTCCTGTGCCTACGCTGCGAGGTTTAGCCCCGCCCCGCACTTCAGTTGGAATTCAGCAATTAGCGAGAGGACGCGCATTTTTTCCTCAAACTGTACGTACTTGTTTCGACTTGTCATGGCGTCCACAAGTAGTGGCGTGAGTTTACTAACTAGAAATAAAACGAACATTGGCTTATAGGCCAGCCACTAGCAAATCTGAATCAGTCAAAGTTGCCTTCAATTGATTAAGTATTACGTTTATTTTTTTACTACAAAAGCGAAGAAAAGAAACCCATTGGTGATTCTGCGACTGTGGCTGCACGTGAAGTGATACATCTGTGGGAAAAAGCTGGTATACCAACGAGTGAAGTGATACACTTGTGGGAAATACCTAGTATACCAACGAGATTGAAAAAAACANGAAGTGATAAATTTGTGGGAAAAAGCTGGTATACCAACGAGATTGAAAAAAAACATGTGATCAGTAAAATAGAACACCACTTCAAAGTGTGGCAGAATCTGAAAAAAAAAAAAAAAAGAAAAAAAAAAATTGAAGAGAGAAAGAAAAAACGTTTGGAAGCATTAAAGAAGAAAGAACAAGATTGGCAACAAAAATTACAAGATTTGTTTGATATTGCTCACTCTGAAGCTTTAAGTATTATTTATGTCTATAGAAGAGGATAAGCAGTTTTTATTAGCACAACGACCAAAAGGTCGCTGGGGTTTAATTGGTTCAGTAGATAAAAAAAGCTTAAGAAAAAGTGAGGAATCGAAACAGAAAGCAGAATGTCTTCAAAAATTACGTGAACGTGAAAACAGAAGTATCTCGGCTTAGACAGAAAAGTCCTTACTTTATTTTTCTACCACCAGCGAAGAAACAACTGTATCTGATTTCGAAGTCTTACCAGAATCTTAAACAGAGCAACCACCATAAAAGCCAGCTCGAAAAGACATAATTAATAGCCACTTAGCTGCTAGCCTTGACGTCTCTAAATTGACAGAAAAACAGATGTGGTCGTAGCATTTACTTTGAAAAGTGAAGGATGTGACCCTTTAGAGTTTAATGTTTATAGATCTTCTATTCGTCGACAACGTTTGAAAAATCGAAAAGCAATAGTAGAGTCTCTCAAAAGCGAGTTGAAACCTGATTTGCCATTAACGATTCATTGGGATGGCAAGTTAATTGAAGATGTTATTGGACATGAAACTGTAGATCGTCTGCCAATTTTGCAGGACATGGAGTCGATCAGCTTCTAGCGGTTCCAAAATTGGAACTTGGAACATGCAAAGCATGTGCGTCAGCTGTCTTTGAAACAATAAATTCATGGGGCTTGAGCGATAAAGTGAAATGTTTATGTTTTGACACTGCAGCTGTAAACATCGGTTTAAGAAATGGAGCTTGTGTTCTTCTGGAACAAAAAATGGAGGAAGATATACTTTGGCTTGCTTGTCGACACCATGTATTGGAAATTATGTTAGAAGTTGTAGTGTGTCTACCGCTCGGACCGTCTAGTGGTCCTGCTATTCAATTGTTTAAAAGGTTTAAGAACAACTGGGACGAAATTGACCAAAGCGATTATAAAACAACAATTTCCGATACCACGTCCTTAAACATAGTAAAAATTGTTGCAACAGGCATGATTTCATTCGCTTAGAATCAACTTCAATTATATCAACCTCGAGATGACTACAAAGAGTTATTGCATCTCACGATTATTTACGTAGGAGGAGTTCCTGAAAAAGGCATTTCATTTAGGAGGCCTGCTGGTCTTCACCGTGCTAGATGGATGGCGAAAGCTGTGTATTGCTTGAAGATTTTACTATTTAAACATTAGTTTAAACTAACGAAAAAGGAAGAGAAAGCCGTGAAAGATATTTGTATTTTCACAGTCATGATATACATAAAATACTGGTTTCAAGCCCCTGCCGGATGGTCAGCACCAAGAAACGACTTACAATTATTGAAAGATCTTACAGCTTTTCAAAGTATAAACCAAACGATGTCCAATGTTGCCATAAAAAAGTACTGGGTAATTTATGGTACTTGTCGGAAGAGCTGGTATCTTTTGCTTTTTTCGACGACGGACTATCAGTTCAGGATAAGAAAAAAATGGTAGATGCACTAAATATCGAAGGTGTAGAGGATTGTCCAAAAAGAAAAAGCATTGATGTCAAACATCACTGAAAAAAGCATCGAAGATTTTGTGATTAGCAACTCCTTACGATTTTTCCAGATACTGAGTATCTCATCACAGTTTTTGAATAAAGATGTTGAAACTTGGGAGGATGGCGTCGATTTTGAGGCTGCGAAGAAAATCGTTAATTCTATGCGGGTAGTAAATTATATTGCTGAGCGTGGTGTTGCTTTAATGGAGGAATTTAATAAACTGATGACAACAGATGAAAAGCAAAAGCAATATTTGCTTTTGTTGGTAAAAGAGTATAGGAAGAAATACCCCGATACAAAAAAATCAACCCTTGTATCCTGATTATAAATTATTTTAATATAAAGAGGTATCTTTATTTGTAATCTAAACAATAATTTTGCATGCATTTGTAATAGAGTGTTTATATAAATTTTTTTAAATTCAAACCCAGGTAGCGACCCCTAAATATTGTTAAAAATTTGTGAAAAAAATAGTGAAATAGTTTCTTAAGGTAGAAAATCAAACGAGATGATGCCCCGTCAAAAATTAAAAAAGATTTTTTTNTTTTTTTTTCACTGTTCACTGTAATAAACACATTAACTTTACAAAAAAAAATAGCTGCCCATAAATACATAGGTAACAGGTATGCAGGTTCCTAGTTAAGTATGGAATGACCCTTACAAATTATCCATCTTGTTTACCACACGTAGTTTTGCACTGGGACAGTGGCTGGCGTTGCAATGTGCGATGAAATGTGTTGCGGCGCGCGAGCACTGGGAATGCGGAGCAGGCTGCGTGCTTGCCTCGGGGCAGGAAGTGCAGATAGCGACGTGCATGCGCGCGGATATCGCCGGGTCACGGTGGCGTCGCAACTTCCCGCGAAGCTGCGCCGTCGAGGTGCGGTCGCCGGCGACCGCAGTATCCTTCCTGTCGTCCGCTCCTTCGTCTTAGCGGCGTCGGTCCGCGTCGCCGGCCGTCCACTTACTGCTGCCAAGTTGCTTGTCTGCGTCCCGAGTACCGTGAGTGTCGGTGGGCGCCTAGGGATGTTGATATTGGAAAAATATAGATATTATATATATTTATTATATCATCTTTTCATAAAACGATATATCGAAAAAAATATCGACTTTCGATACATCGGAATCCGATATTTTAGTTATTAAAGGGCTTTACAAATGTAAAATTGCTTGGAATATTACATATTAAGGTCACGAAGCATTGCAGAAAGATGTGGCGCCTGTTTTTTAATATGTTGCCAAAATAAACATAGTATTTTTTTAATTAAGTTTTTTGTATTCAAAACAGAGTTTATTAAAAAGCATTTTTAAAATATTTATTTCTGATACCGGGAAAAAGATACCGATTTCTATAAAATATTGTTGAAATACATTGTTGATTTATGTCGATACATCGTTGATATAAAATCGTCATTTTGATATATCGATTTTTTTCACATCCTTAATGCATCGCCTGCCCACCTTCTTGTTAGTCAGAGATAGGTAGTATTCAATTACCTCTGCAATGCGCAAAATGCGCCATCAAGTGGTTTCGTTACCTGTGTACATCATACGTCATTTTACTTCCGACCAATCCTCACATCAACTACACGTGATTTGGAGCACAGAAGCTTCGTGCGCTGACGTCACGGCGTAAGTTGGTGGCAGGAACGTAAAAAAACTAAAAGATCTTCAAATGTACCTTTTAATTAGTGTGGGCGAGTATCGAGAAGATGTATTTGTGTAGTTTTTAGTATGGTCAAGTTACGCATACAACGTATATTAAAATATAGGCAAAGTAAGTTTGTGTGCAAAGTAAGTTTGTGTGCGACGTTTGATCTCCATACTTATTTTAAACGAATGACGAAATAGGCGCACGGATGTTCTGTTACCTTGTGCATTCAAGGAATGTATTCAATAAGATGGGAGGGAGGGAACAGTTTGATAGCAGCTGCATTAGTACAGGCAACGGAACGCGGTCATAGTGGTTGCGTAAAAAAAATGGTCATCCACGCTTTAGCCACCTTCGACCCCTGCTGAAGAATCCTGCCACTGCCTGTGGATTGTTGGGAAAGGGGGAGGGGGGATTACACATTCACACTTATCTGTTGAAGTATGGTGGATTTTTAGTGGATGCGTATTTGACCGATACAAAGTATAGGTACTTGACATTGAATATAATTTCTCACTTATAGATAGGTGTACATAGAATTTATTTGTTAATCTGTCTACAGTGAGTAAATGTAAAAGTAGTAGCCTATACTTCCACTCATTAATTTTTGTGCTCATGTTATTTACTATTGAATTTGTACAAATTAAGCATATTGTTGCAAACCTACCAATACCTGGATGTTATGTATAAACTAAATAATAAGTGAAATACGTGGCGTGGGGCAGGTCGTACGTTAATGTTGTAAAAATAGCTTACGGCTTACGGCATTTCAAGAAATTTACCTGGATAATGAATAATTTATTCAGGACATAGATTTGTTATTTCTTTCCAGCATAACAAGTTTCTAGTTCTAAACGATTTGCAGAAAAATTTGTCACCAACTTGTTAGATTCATGTGGCAACGTATGTGCGTGTCTCTACAGTGGATTATTTATATCTAGCATTAGTTAGTTACTTGTTTGTGCACAATTGTACGTAGTTTAAATCACTTTAACGGAGGGAATATACAATATAATTATGCATTTTAATAAGAATTAGTGGCCTAATTTGTGGCGTGTATTAAGTTTGCTATATTTCGACAGGTTGATTAGCTGTACAAAAGTAGTTTACAGTTGGTGGTAGGCGAGCTGGAAAAAGGGAAGTTCATAGAATCAGAAGAATGAAAGTAAGTTGGTAAATTGAATTATTAAGTAGAAGAAATGTCTATCATAAGAGTGAGGAAAAATCAACATTCCTTTATTGAACATTCAGCAGTGACTTTTTCATGGCGTAATAGTAAAAGGGAATTGTGCATTACTTAGAAATTCTGTACACGAATTTTCATATGTGAAAAAGTGTGTGAATATATATATTTTTAGTAATTTCATTTTGGTGAAATACACTTTACTTTTAAATCATTTTTCGTAAGCAGATGGTTTAAAAAAACTTTTAAAAATGAACTAAGATATAATTTAAAAAATATTATATATATTAAATGAACATTTTGTACTGAAGCTTGGCACTTATTATACTGGCCACGTACTCAACGTACATACATACAGGAACGTACCTACTGTGATGACAGAAAATGCAGTTCAGTAATCAAAACCTGAACGTCTAGGTTGAGACTCTGATCGCAGTATTTACGACATTAATGTGACCATGGCAGTGTTTACCGCGTCGCTTGTGCACAGACCTGCAGCATTTGGGAAATGTAATGCAATGCATTGCTTTTCGCTTGCTCTTATATAGGAGGCGAAAACAATTAATTTTCAGTCACGGGTAACCTTGATGCCGAGGAAAGTAAATTTCTAAGGGGATAAAACTGCGAGTTGCTGTGCCCAAATAAGGGCTAGCTGTACTGCTGCACAGTGTTCGCAGCAGGGAGTGTACCGTTGGTCGGTTACTCGAAGAAGGGCGAGGGGTGTGAATGTGATATATGGGGGGCGAGGTCGGGTCCCCACCTCACCAGCGGAAGTGATTGCCAATCACCCCGGAACACTCTTTTGTCCCCAAAATTGTTCTTCGCATTCTGCACGATTTGTCTTGCATGAAGTACAGTTACTGTTCTCGCCCATGCTTCCCCGTAATCTTTTTTTTTTTCTCGGTTTATTCACTCGCCATTGAGAATGGAGAGGCAAGAGAAATCGTCGATATTCCTTGCATTGCTCGAAAGGATGTGCTCCGCCTGTACAGTTACTATTAACTAGTTTTCACAAGATGGTAGTAAGGTTATGCGGCCTGCTAATTTGCCTTAATTAGTACGGCGTATTTGCAAGGGAAAATTTTCTCTAGTGCAAACTAGCCGAAGAATATTAACTAAAGTTAAAGTTACGAGCACAGTTTGCTCTAGGAGATATTTATACAAAGATGTACAGGCGTAACTGCTAGTTGTTGGACATTGGTTGGAAATTAACCAGTGACATACCTATTGATCCCAAGGAGAATACAATAGTCAAATCCTCTTTAGTAAACCAAGCCTGCATAGTTGTTTAACTCTTAAAAATCCGACAAATTATCAATTAGAGCGCATACAAACTATACGAATACAAATTAAACTTTGCCGAATAGTTCCGATTTTCAACTTCCGCCGTTAAACTAACAAATCGCGCGTAATTCAAAGGCTGCACAAAAAAAAAAGAAGTTTTTTCTTCAATCAAACAAAGTTTGTTTGGAGCAACCAATTTGTTTTATAGTGCCAATGAAATATTTTGTTGTTGAAACCAAATTATTATGTTCCCATTTGGCTGCCCGAAACTCAGATTTGGTTGATGCAACTAAATATTTGGCTGTCTTTTACGTACATAAAAAAGTTACGGTTAATATAAAAAGGATAGTTTGCATCCGAACGTTACACCCTAGCGCTACGCCCTAGTAACCTCAGCTAAAGTGACTACTAATGAGAGGGGAATGTTTTTAAATACATACTCTGAAATACTAGATAACGTGCGCAAATATTTCAATGTTTACAGCTTTACTATTTACTGTCCTGTTGAATTTGTTCGGTTAGCCTTTTTGTATTATTTTCAAGCATCAATAAATATAGTAACAAATACTGTTACCATCCAAATTGTTACAAAAATTACAAACACACTCGAGCTCTATTTTCGAACGAAGATAATCAAATGAGTGGCCAAACAAATATATACAATTTATTCAATAAAATATTTTGTCTTAAATTTTTTTGGCCCAAATAGAGGTTTTGTTTATTCAAGAGTTTTTTTTAAATGAAAAAAATAATTTTGTGGTTTTTAAGTTTTGTTTACTCGACAAAATATTTAGTTGGGGCAACTGAATACAATTTTGGTCCTATAAAAACAACTACTTTGTTGGCTGGTGCGAACCTTTCTCTCAGTGTGGCTTATTCGAAAGTCTGACCTAAACGGCGAATTAAAATGAGTAAATTGATCTTGTTTCCTGGTGTGCGATCATCGCTTATCCGAATAGATAAAAATAAATTTCAAGTTCATAGTTTTTTTGTTTAAAGAATTACAGACTTGGGGTTAGAGTTATGTGCATAAGTCAAGCCAGAGTTAGAGTAAAATTTAAATATTGCTTTAACAATTTTGTATGCAAAGAAAAATTATTTTTCAGCTGTCCGTACAATTTTGTCTAAAAATACGAACAGTGACAAACTCCTACTCGGAATACAAACGACGTGTGTGCAAATTAAAAATGTATATTACCAATGCAAATCGCACTGCCAAACAGATTGTCCGAAATTAAAAGTGGTGACCTAGTCTCTATTTTTTCACGTGGAATTACCAACTACTTTGTAAGATGCGATAGGGGGAGCAGAGAAACATCGTATCATGTGCGCGATCAAAGTAAAATCTTTACAAATAAATCCGAAGTGAGGGTATTGGAAAATTGGGACGGATTTAAGTGTGGTAGTTCAGTTCACGTCGATTAATCAAACCAGCTGTCGTCAGCGTTTGCTTCCTTTGTGTCCGTCCGCGCAGGAAGTTCAGCTGACTCAGTCGCTTCTTGGCAGTCGTCACTGGGGTGAGTCACGTTCTTGTTGGCATTCGGTTTGGAGCCCTGGAACGGAATAACCAGCCCTCTACCCGAGAAACAATGGAAGGGGCATGATTTTTTTTCCCTCCATTCACCACGCCGCCGCCCAAAATTGTGATCTAGCCCAGCGGTACGGGAAAAGCTCATTACGTGGGTGTTAATTAGCACCGCCAGTACGTACTAACAAAAAGCTGCCTCGCCTGAAATGTATGCAAAGTATGCGCCTTCCTTTAAATATAATAGCAGCGAGAAAAGGTGACAACCTACGATTAGGCCGACACGGCGAAGTTTCGTGCGGTGCGTGCATTCAATTAATGGGGCTGGTGTGTACATAAATTAGCAGGTACGTGTTTAATTAGGAAAATTGATTTGATGTGAAATTTATATTTAGCAGTTAACAGCAGATGTGGTTAGTGCTCCCTTTGGTTGGAACTGTAAATTTGTCCCGAATGCACTAATATGCACGGCAGTTGTGCCACGTGGTGTGTGAAGAAGTCTNGTCGGTATATTCTCAAACGTTTTGGTGAATCCCTGGGTTCTTCCAATGCACCATTCCAAGTAATTTATTTTTGCAGTGAAAGAAAAAAGAGAGTAGTGTCGGGTGAATCCTGTTCACGAAATCTAGGAAACACTTTAAAGAAACACCACACAAAAGTTAATCAAATTAATCCAGTGGGATCCTGGGAATGTCTCGCCTGTATATTTTGAAATTTGTAAGGTTTAAAATATTTTTTATTTTTAAGTACACTAGACATACAAATATTGTGTATGCGGCTTAGACATTTTTTCCCAGAAAAAACTACGCACTTGTAATAAATATTGATCATTTAAATACCTTCCCACATAAAATTCTTGCTTGTTGCATCCATGTGGTGTAGGTAGTTTCTCGATTTTTTGATTACTTTTACAACCCGAGTTCAGTGCTTGTATCCACCATGAAAGCGCGCATTGTGCTTAGAATCTGAACCACTAATCATAAATTATTCTTTAAGTTTTATTAATTTTGTATTGTATGAAAGTAAGTTCTCGGAGAAGTCGCACATGTGATTGCAGTACCTCGGTACCTCAGAGCATTGAAGGTACCGCCAGCTAAGATGTGCAGTTCCATGCACCCATAGAGCATGATGCTTGTTCACACAAGCATGCCAATAAAGCAGGAAAGTGCGCCTNGATGTGCAGTTCCATGCACCCATAGAGCATGATGCTTGTTCACACAAGCATGCCAATAAAGCAGGAAAGTGCGCCTATAGAACGTGTTGTATGTTCACACCAGTATGCCACCGTTAAACGTGTCCCTTTACAAAATATTTGTGGGAGTGCTTTGCGACGGGAATAATTGATTAAATTGCGGACACATCTGTGAATATCACGTTTCTCTATTTATTCGGGGTCCACTTTCGATGTTTTTGACTTCATTGTGAACGGGCTCGTCTGTGCCATCGCAGTCGTGAGCGTGACACACACTTGTAAAGTCTGACGTACAGACCGCTTGCCCCGAGCCTTCGGTTCACAGTTCCCGGAGAAACCGCAACACCAGTGGTGGCTAGCTGCAAGCTCTGCCGACAGCTGTCCTGCAAGCATGAGTCTGTTTCTTCGAGCAGTTAAGAAGGTCTCTCGGTCTTCATGCGGCTTTGTTACTCATGCGCGACCTTGTCATGGCTTCGCTGTGTCATTACGCACACACTTTTCTGCGAGAATGCACGCTGTTGTCACTGCGAAGACAAAAAAGGGACGCGACAACTACGGTTTAATGCACCGACTGTCGCTTCCTTTGCGACTACCAGCCTGTTCGGCGCTGGCAGTACCCTGGCCTACGTACTGGGCATAAGGAAAGTGTTGTACGCTCTGTGCTTAACTTTCATGGCGTTCGCTTGCTTTTCCCCTTTATCATGCTTGTCTTTTGGACATAGGTGTATTTACATAATTTTTGCTGTTTTTTAACAACTCTGTGCAATGTTTTACAAACTTTGGTTATTCCTATTGTATTGCTACATAGCCTCCCAGGAGACACTTTCTTGCATCTTGCCGTGGAAGTAATACAATTTCGCCCGAGTGTTTTGACGAGCAGTGCAGAGGGAAAGGGGAGCGAGGTTCAACTTGTGGAGCAAGTTTCGGAGTCGACTAATGACGCAATTCCTTACCAATTAACGTTTAGACTCTCTCTATAGGTTTCTCACGGTTAATTGAGTACATTCAAAAGTCCAGCGTATGATATACTTATATTATTATTTTATATCCTTCTGTTCTGCCGTATGTAAGTTTACATTGCCATGAACAGTCCCGCTTTATTAATGCGTCATCCAAGTGGACCTATGGAATTTTTAGGTAGTTATACGTGTTTGTAATATGCATATTATTTCTCTTATCTGTACACAGTAAGAAATTCCGAATTGGAAGCGATAGATTTAAACAATACAGTTTCAATATAACAAGTCGTAGCACTGTTTCTCTAAATTCCATGTCAATTTAACTGGGTGCCTGCATGCCAGTGTATATTGTAGCATATATACATATATATGGTGATGGACAAAAGTATTCACCCTCTTGCATTTACAATAATAACGTGTATAATATCCCATGTTCCGCGTATAGATACACAATTATATTACAACAGATGAAAGAATAAATGTTATCCCACGTGTCTACGGGCAACAATTCCAGAATAAACGAGCAAGTACACTTAAGTCTCAAATTATGATGTTGTGTCGCTGGGGATGCCTGGACGAAAGTATTCATCCGCTTGACGTTTACAAGTGTGTATGGGTTCTTTCCGTTAACACGTATCAGCTCTGCGGCTTCAGTTGAGTTCCGTGGTCAGATAGTGAATGTTCGACCTGCTGCTGTGCCGTGAGATGGGACGAAAATTGAAGGAAACGTCCGTTGAAGAAAGGGGAACTGTAACAAGACTTAGATCAGAAGGAAAACCATTTTATGATATCGCAGACATTGTGGGAAGAAGGTGTTCTACCATCAAAAGTGTTTTATAAAGATTTCAAGATCAAACAGTGCTCACCAGCAAGGAAAGAAGCGGCCATCCGCAGAAGCTATCACACAGGGACTAGAGGTATGTGGTGAATTCTATTAAAAAGAATCCATAAACGAGTTCGTCCGACATAACAGCTCAAGAACAAATATTTACAACTGGTTACGTCACGGACCGTACGAAGGGTTCTCAATCGTGCTGGGTACCATGCTAGGATCCCACGAAAAAAGCCCTACATAAATAAGACGAACAAGGATAAAGGCTGCAGTTTGCGAAAGAGTACGTGCAGAAGATACTGAATTCTGGGAGAAAGTTTTATTTTCAGATGAAAGTAATTTCAATATTTATAGCAATGATGTTAGAATGTTGGTGTGGCGCAAGCCAAACACTGAGTTTGAACAAAATAACTTGCAAACCACAGTTAAACATGGAGGTGGGTGGGGTTATGATCTGGGGGTGCATGTCGGCCTCAGGATTGGGGGAACTGGTGCTCATCGAAGGGAATATGGACAGATTCGTGTATCTTCAAATACTCAGACAATCTAAGGAAGAGCGCAGACAAATTAAGGATTGCATATTATTTTCACTGTCAATACGACAATGACCTCGTGCATAAGGCGAAAATTGTACGTCTGTGGCTGCTTTACAACACTCCACATACTTTGAAAACAGCTCCTCAGCCACCAGATGTTTATCCGGTAGAACATCTGTAGAGTGAGTTGGATAAAAGGCTGGGAAAACACCACATCACAAGCAAACCACAACTGAAAGAGTTACTTCAGAAATAATGGAACAATATTGGCTCGAATATTAGACGGAACCTTGTGCATTCCATGGCAAAAAGGCTTACAGCAATAATAAACAGGAAGGGTACGCAAACCAAGTATTAAGATAAATATTAATGGTTTTGTTTTGTAATGGTCAGGGAATGGACGAATATTTATGTCGACGCAAGAAATGTCCCTCAAGGAGACTTCATGCATTATTTTAGTCATCTGTATAAAATACATTCCTTTTCTACAATCAGAAGGTTTCATTTATCTATTCCCGAAACCTCTGCAGACAATCACTTGTTAATTATTTCCATTGTAGATAGAATATTGATATATATTGTGGGCGGTATTTTTTTCAAATGTTGATTTCAAAAGTGTTTTTTTTATCGTGAACAACCTGTGTGTTATCTTGGCAAGGAAAAGCGCCCGACGATCTGGAGAGGATTGTCGTAGCTATAAATACCAGATTTCGCACTGAGTTGCGCAGTGTGTGGACGAGTGGACCAGCAGCAGTATGTTAGTTAAAGGGGAATTCGAGACCGGTGACTGTTATTTAGTTCTTTGTATTTATATGTAACGAACCTTTACGAAAAGATATTTATTTTCATATGGGGGCTGCACATTAGTTTAACCTTTAAAATATACATACACATGTATAATTAACAGCGAGCAGTGGGAACTGTGAATCCGCCCATGCAACATTGTGGAGATGAAAAGAGTTTAGCGAGAGATAGATTATCTTGTTTTATATAAGGCATCTCTGCAAGTTTTGCTAAGGATAATTGCATAAATTATTTATTATTAATTCCTAATTATCTCCTCGTCCCCTTCTCATCCTCTTCTTATTCTTAGTCATCTTAATGCAACAGAATGTTTCTTCACAATTCAACTCGATTTTGCAGGCAGTATTTTGCCTTCACTCTAAAAGTTTGAAGCACACTACAAAAATTAAAAAAGTTTTAATTTTAATTTGTGTATTGGAACGTAACGAAATGTTGTTAGAGCTGTAGCGAAATTTTCTTTCTTTGCACCGTACATAAGTTCGCGGAGTACGCTAGAGCCGGGCCGGCGTGTAGAGTTCGGCGCGCGCGTGTGTTACGGGTGTTTGTCGGTTGGGTGCTAGTCGAGTCGGTGTCAGCGTGTCTGCAGATGAAGGCCGCGCGGGCACACAACCATACATGGACCGGCCGCCGCTGTACCACTTCCTCGATTGACGCTCGCTTTCTCCTCCTCCTCCTCCTCCTCCTCCCCCCATCTAGGTCTACGCCAGCTGGGCGCTCCACTCGGCTTAGCGTAGAGCAGTTTCTGCTATCACAGATCATCGCCTCCTTTTCCACTTCTAGTAAACTGTATTCGGGCACACATTCGCACACCATCAGTAGTCATGGTGACAATTGTAAAACTCTTGAGAAAAAACCAATTTTCGCCTAGAATTACTTTCTTGTTTAACCACTATTGACATTCGTCGGTAAATGGTAGGCAAGGCTTCACGTTTCGTCTACTTCGAGGTCATTAGATACGGGGCAAAGTCGCTCAGATAAGCAGAAACGGGGAAGGAATCGGCCATGCCCTGTAGTAAGGAACCATCACAGTATTCACCTGGAGTGATTTCGGGAAACCATGAAAAACCGAAATGAGGATGGCCTGACCGGGAATCGAAACCACGTCCTTCCGAATGCGAGTCCAGTGATTTACCACTATGCCACTTTGCTCGTTTTTCGGTAAATGGAAAAAAACAAGAAAAGAAACCGTGGCAATGTTACATCAACGAAATGTACAGTCAAAAAACGCGTTTTTACAAAAATAATACGGATTTGGTCAAGTGCTTGCACAATTAAATGAAATCTGTGATCTCGACTGAGCTACTCATGTTATAAGGGAAATTGTTTTTTGATGTAAGAATTAATGTAGCTCTTCCCGGATGTTTATATGTAAACGAATTCCGCCAAATGTACACAACCCAAAACAGTACACTCGGTAGACTCATTGGAAACTTCTCTGTGGGGCTTGATATTGCATTTGTAATGGTCAGGTTACTCGCCTCTCACCAAGGCGAAACGGGTTAGATTCCCGGTGGGTCACTTATTTTTATGTGGGAAACGTGACGGGCGTTGCTGTCAACCGATAGATTTTTTAGGGTTACGCCATTTTCCCCCGCCCCCGCAATCCGGTCGCGGCTCCATCTTCACCTCAGATCATCCTCACCGGCGCTCAAGACATCCCTTTTTAAGTGCCGACCAAACCTCTTAACTCAACTTGAAAGAGTATTTATCATCTGTTTTGAGCATTTGCGTCAATTGTAAAATTACGTAGAAATTTCTAGGAAGTTTAGTTCTTTGTTATTAAAAGCGGATCATATGTATGTAGGTATGTATGTATGCATGTTCGTGCGTTTAACTAGTTTTGAATTCCTGTTATACTTGAAAAAACACTTGTGTGTGGGATGTTGCTAGTGACAGTGGTTTCCAAGCTTCATCGTTTAGTAGCGTTTAGTATTGGGATGTTTGGTCGTTTAAAATCGTGATATTTTATCGCGTGCGAGATGGTGCAGATACGGTACAGACCAAGAAATCATTCCTAAATATACAATAAAAATACGCGTATCCAGTGAGTTACGTTTACTGAGAAAGCGCTAATGGTAAAGGTTTTCCGTGTACAGCCTTGGTAGCTTTCCTACATTTGCGCATGAAAGTCAAATGCGTATGGACGTACCCAATTTGGTATATTAGCTACACGAAATTTCTCTCATGTGCAGCCTGATACTGGTATGGTTTCCATACGAGGTGTACGTTAAAAACGTCCACTAAAGCTTATAAAATCTACTATATAATTTTTTTACAGTGTATGCAGCTATAAAGAACACAGTTGTACCGCTGCTGGATGTCGTCCGGCTGCTGCTTGGAGAGAAGACGTAGGCGTCCTGGTAATAGAGCGGGGGGCGGGGGCCCTGACCCACTGGCGCGGCGAATGGCGAGTGTCGGCGGATCGCGTGGGATGGCCGCTGTAATTGCGAGCTATTCGGCCGGCTGATGGAGTAACGAGGACTGGTACTTTTATAGCCCTGGGGAACCGAGGTCTCTCGCTGCGGGGAACACTAGTCTCCTAGTGTGCGACAAGCAGAGGACCACGCTACCCACTTTGCACGTACACGTCGCCAACTAACTGCCTTTGCGTTTCTGTACTTCCTATATTCTAAGGTGGCAGCAGATATAAAACGTTAGAGGCTGTTCACGGTTAAGTGAGCACTTTTGAAATCAACCATTGAAAAATGTTACTGCCCATACCGGCGTATATTTTAACTGGCACGATGTCCTGCATGGACACATTGAAGTTGGTAACGGCGGAGGAAAAGTAGTTCCATTTCTTAACTTTGAACAAAATGTGTTAGGTAAAAATTTGTAGATGCTGAAATGATTTCACTTTTTTAAGTGTTTAAATTAGCAAAGTTGTAAAACATTTACTTTTCTAATGATTTCACAGTTTCGTGTGACCGACGCATGAACAAAGTGATATGATGGATGTATAGAATGTAGTAAGAGAGATAGATCCTAAGAAGGGCTTTCAAAAGTGCTCAGTTTATCGTGAAAAGCCGAAACCAATAACAGTCAAAAAAATTGACTGACTTGTTGGTTCGCAGTAAGATTGCTGCAAAAAATCAGACCTATTTTCTTATATTTTTAACTTAGTGTTATAATGTTTTAAAATAATAAATTATAATATTGAAATACTCTGTGCGCATGCGATGTTATTGCGTGCTTGCAGCTTTGAAATATTTTTTAGTTACACACTAAGTAACCAGTTTTGAGCAAGATGGCGGACGTAGTGAATTGGGCCAAAGAACTAAAATACATTCAAACCAGATAGAAAATATTTATTATTTCGTGCTAAATGTAAATAATTCACTTTAGTACAAACACTTAATAAATATAAATATTGTATGTGATCCTGTTCGTCACGTATTGAATTGATGGCAGGCAGTTGCAACACGACCAATACCTTCAAAATGCGTGGACGGGTGGATTAATACAGGCTGCCTCCTTGGAATGGACTTGGGGTCGCTTACCACGCTAGCAAGACACGTACTGTACCGAACATAGAATACTTTAATATTTTTAGGTGGCATTGTAGCATGTGATACTCAGTAGCTTCCAACCAGCAAAGACTCTGTAGGAGATGGTAACTCTTTCGGGTGGCTGCGAACTTAATTCTCGAGACCGAGGGGTGTCAAGGCTTCAAGGCTGTGTGGCCAAACCCTGTTTACCAACAGCATTAATTTTGAAGGCAGATGAGGGGACAAATGGAGCTTAAAAAATATATACACTTTATAAAAATATTGTCATTTGTACATTCGACACGTGCGAGATGTACATGCGCTTTTTCTTGTTTCTGTTGACATTTCAATATGTAGTTTCATGTGAAGTTCTTAGAATAAATATTCTCAAGTGTTGTTGATGTGTGCAGAGGTATAAAGAGTCCCAGAAGAATAACGCCGTTGCAATTTCAAATGACTAGGCAGGAATTGTTAGGCATCATTTTATCGTGCTCTTCCCTTGTACTATTATGTGACGATTGAGAAACACTAGGACGGATTTTCTAATCTTCATCTCATCTCTTATAACCTGAATGAGTGTCCAGCTAAGCGAGACCTGGCCTCTCCACCTCTTCATGTGCCGGGTCCTACGAGAATATTACTGGAGCACTATTTCGTAGCTTACATTAAGTTTTTAACATAAAGAAAAGCTAAGAAATAGTTAAAAGAACTCACCCGAGATGTTGGGAGCTTTGCATATTTTCAAAATGCAACAGCGGCTGAAAGTGACACTGAAACGAAACACACACAAAACACATCAATACCATCTCCTTGATTGCACCTGGTTATGAGCTGGACTAACAAATCAGGATCTGTGAGCAGGCTAATCTCGGTGAGGAGCAGTCTGTGTGTGGTAGGTATAAGGGAAAAAGTGATTCTATGGTCCCCTTCATGCTGGTCGATCCAGTTGTTATTTTCCAGTGGTTTGTACACTCGCACCTGCAGGATACCTTCCAGAAATGTGCCTCTTAGGCTGCTCTGTTTGTACCCCAGCAGAGATCTTATTTTCCTCCAGCCACTCCAACTGCAGTGGTGCAGCTTCAGATCGCGCCTCATGACTGTTAATTACCCATTGCTGGCGGAGTGGTACCTCCCTTTCCACAACTTTCTCTCTTTCGCCAGCACTCGGGCCAACGACAGTCTCTTCCAACTTGGCCTTTGTTTGGCATGGTAGGAGGCACATCTCCACTGAACCCCACGAGAAACATCTTGTACCTCAATCTCTACTACTTCCTCCGCTGTGTCGGAACTATTCGTTATCATCGTCATTGAGATACAGTGTGCCAGTACCAATAAACTCTTGACTAGATATCCAGACGTCGAACTTCTCGAGTGTTTGACCCACCTCATAGGTGAAATCCAACCAAACTTTAGTGCTAATTTTCATTACCAGCACTTTCCTGTTATCATATGGATCAAGCTTATCATCCAATTAATTAATTTTATCCACAGATTTGGTTCTGAAATCCTCAATATTGCAACATTCACGAATTATGTGATCAGTTGCATCTTTAATCACACATTTAGTACACATTGAATCGGCTTCTAGGCTTATGCTGTGTAACTTAGTTTTAAAGTTACAATGGTTACAACTATGCAGTTGTGAAACAGAACAACAGCGTCGGCAGTGGAGAAAGTCCAACAAATTTCGGAGTTTGTCGTCACACATTACTACAAAATTTCAAAAACATTAACAGTTTTACCTGCCAGATACCGCACATGATCATTGAATGGCAGTATGTCGTCTAACGTCACTCCTAGATTTTTAATAACCTTCTCAAATTTGATTACAATACGGTTGAGTTAAACAGAACTGCTTTTGTCTTTTCAACTAAGAACTGCAACTTTACTCGTTCTACCCATTTCAAAATTCTCTGGAGTGTGTTCTCAGCTTTACTTAAAAGTTTTCTTGTGGACCCCGCAGGGTCCAGTAGCGTGCCACAATCTGCATAACCACAGATCGGGCATTCACCTGGCAGGTGGAACCGTAGCAATTCATCACAGGCACACGTCCCAAGACAAGAGTCCTGAGGACGTCCTTTGGTCAAAGTTTTATTTGAAAGAAGTCAACCTTGTACGTACACATGCAGACAGGATCGGCTCCCAAGGAAAATCATTGTAATTAGGTAGATGTATGAACCTAACTAAACACAATGAAGGGGAAGTAAGATCATATTCATTGTGCCTTTGTTCACAAAGGTAACGGGGATGTTAACCCAAGAGATGAGGAATTGGCGCCAGCATTCGCCAGGCACGGGAGAGGGAAATCTTCCTCGCCACATAGGTTCAAGATTTAGCCCGATCTTCCTAATGCGACTCAATCGTGCAAACCTCACGGCTAACCGTTTTCAATAAACTTGGGTGGAGGTGGTTGACAAGAGAAGAATAAGGTAAATACCGTATAGTTAGTAAAATTGCCCGTAAAAGTATATTCCTTGCTATTTATAAAATGTGACTAGCACGTGGGTGGCAACTATAAGAAAAAAAATGCGCGCGCGTATTAGTCACAGTATCGCATTGTGCCGGATAACTTATTTAGTCACGCGAGTTAAAATTATCATGGTTGCTCTGGACGCATGAAAATATCGCAGTGACGTAGGAAACCTTGGATGGATTTTTAGTCACCGCTGCGCACACAATGAGCGCTGGAAGGATAAGCCTTTCGTGCAAACCATGTTTAGACATTTCGCTCAGATTTCTTAGTCCATTTAAGGTCGTGGATCTGCCGGTTGTGGCTCTCAACCGGTTCGAGAAGTAGCGTTGTAGTCCGTATTTGCATAAGTTTCGTTTTAATATGGTATTGCGAAGGTAGAACTACTTTCTGGCTAAATCCAAATACATTTTCATGCTTTTGTACCCGTGAACACATTCCGACCACCGTCTTAGTTATCGAATCAGTCAAATTTTTTTTTAAGGATATTAATTGTATTTGAAGTATCACATGCACAGTCATTAAACGTATTTTTAGATGTTTTGGCCATCTTATTTTTAAATTGTTTATTTTATGGTCATCACATTTTTTATTCTTGCCGTGATTCACCTAAGAGTGGTGTAACTCCACCAGTAAAAGTTAATAAAAATTACTCTATTGTAGTTTTACGTGCTGTAGATACAAGTTGAATGAACAAAATTTAACACACATAGCACTTTGATCCCACCCGATGCAAGGTCAGCATGGCGATAGGAGGCTGACAGTGATTAGAGCCAGCTGCCCGACACTGGAGACCGACCTGTCATTCTCAGCCGGCTGGAAGAATGGATGAAAGAGATGACGATGGGGTAGCGGCGGAATGAAGACATGAGTAATGTGAGTACCCCCAGGAAAACCCCACACACGATGGTAGTCATCATACTGGCCTACATGAGCATCCCCGTCTGAAAAGTACTGTAAGTGGCTAGCGATTAATTACAAGGATAAACATATTTTTTCAAGATTCTAAAGTGTGTAGATGCAGCTATTTCCATTTGTATTGGAAGTAACTGAGGTGCAGATGGCAGACATATAAACAATACAAAATGTCTAAAGGGACAAACGCCCTACGATGGATCATCCCCAGAACGTTATAGGTGTTCCCAAGGTTCTGCTTGTTTTATTAATATCTCTAATTGATACACACGTGTCGGTGTTCTTTTTTACCGGTGAACACGCAACTATGCATGTGCCTACTATTAAGTGCGCAAGGTTCACGCTTACACATGCCGCACAATTGCTTGCCCGACACAATAGTTCTCGCTTGTAGTTAGCAGTGCTTGACGCTCGACATTAAGTTAGTTGAATGTTACTTCATCTTATACTCAAAGTTGCTAATTAATTTGTAACCAAAGTGATCCTGATACCAACTGCTGATAAAAGCATGCCTGTAACTATTAAACACTTGACCTTATGTCGTATTTTTATCAAGAGTTTCTTTCTATGTTGTGTTGAGCGTGTAGGCCTACCTATTTTTTTTACTCCTTACATCATAAATGGAAAACATTCCGTATATTCTGTTATATTATATAGAGCAAAAAAAAATCAAAAAATCGCATCTGTTTATGATACTTGTCTCAAGACGACTAAAAATGCATACTGTTTAAGTGTATGTTATTTGAAATCTTAACCCGCAAGAGCTGTGAATTCAAACTCTTTAACTGTCTTTCTTTGACACTTAAATACGGGTAATGTAGTTATCTTCGTTTTAAAAGTGTAAAAATCTCTCGATACATACCCCATTGTATCATTGCAAGTAATACAAGTAATAGACAATAGACGTTATCAATATAATTTTCTGTATTGGTGTCTTCTTCTCTTCTATGCTTAGAGCCTGATTAATTATATAACTTTTTATTTTTATGCCGACAAGTCCTCTTTTGGTTTAAAGCAATATAGTAAAAGGGAATTATTTTGTCAATTCGTGGGTACGTATGTTAGTAGAAATTTTTGTGGCACTTGGCATGTACCACTACCCATAGGCTGTTATTGTGATTACTTGAAATTCGTTGGTTTGGTTTCAAAGAATGTGGTGAACTCAAAACACTCGTATTTACAACAGTTTTAAACGTGTTTGCCATTAGCCCTACAGTGTCCTGTATGTTGAGCAAATAATCGGGGGTTTTTCCACACAGTTTTCGTAATCCGTTCATTATACATTCAGGTCCGACATTTTCAGATGTTAGTATTGTTGCCTTCATTTCTCTCAGTCTTGTTGCCTTCATTTCTCTCATAGATTCCACGTGAAGCTCTTAACAATTTGCGAGTTAGTGCAGGAATTAAATTATTACTAGTTTTTCAACTTATTATAAAATATAGCGCTTACTATAAATTTTACATTTTCTTAAACAAAAGGAGTTACTTAAAACGTGTACGTATCTTTGCTACACAAGGACTACAGTGTCCATGTGCTGCCTTGAAAATTACCTACTTAGGCATTTAACATGTTTTAATTACGTAAGTTTTAACTGAAAGTTGGAAACTTTTATTTGAACGGTGTCTTACTGGTTCGGAAAAAAAAACTACGAAAAATACAATATAAAACCCTGATGTTTGTCTCAAAGAAATTGTCACTCTTAACTGTAATCAATCGAGAATGCCGTTTGAAACTAAGAACGTGGTATCTTACATCGATGCTTTTCTGTTCTGTTGGAAATTGTGAATAAGGATTCGCGCGTCGTCTTTGTTTTCCATTTGGCGTTGGATGAGGGATACAGAGGGGTAGTAAGCGATGATTCTGGCGAAATCTGTATACGCATTAAACATTTTTATACGTCCACAATATTATAATATTCCACAGTGTTTTAACATGACTTGTGATCCCGTGTCTCTAAAGATCTTTATCATGTTCGAATGAGAATATTTGAGGGGAATCACCACTTAAAAAAGTGAAATGCCTCGAGGGCTCGTCTGGCCATAAGGAAGCATTGCGACGGGCTCTCCCAAGACTGCGATATGCTTTCCGGGGAAGTTAAATTTCTCGCAAATTAGATCTTTAACAGTAGGATATTATTACACGTGATGAAAGCCGGTGGATCAACACGATGGACACTCTTCTGGAAAACAGCAAAATATGCAAAAGTCTGGAAATTTTATTGGCCAGGGAAAAATTAGGGAATTTTTTGTAAAAGGGCCAAAGAAAATTTTTCAAGAATGCCATCAAGGTGTGAAGTCTGTATTTAAAATTATGGAAATTGGTTTTAGTAAAGAAAGATGTGGAAAATGTTTTAAATTATTTTCAGATGACAGTTTATTATTTATCATTAATGGATATCAAACTCTTTAAGTGCACTTCTTTGTGAATTTGTTAACATTCATTCTTGTATTTTCATACGTCACACTGAGAAAATCAATTTACCTCACTCACAACAGCAGGAACCATGACAAGCAACCATGACCTTGACCTTGGATGACATTATGCAACCTTGACCTTAAACTGACCTCGAATGACGTCTTGTGACCTTGACCTTTGACTACCATATCGAACAAAATCTACTGCTTAGAACAAAAAAAAAATAATAGCAACTTTAAAATAAAAATAAAAATGCTATTTTTTTCTTTTAAGCAGTAGATTTTGTTAGAGATGGTCGCCAAATGTCAAGGTCGCATGACGTAATCCAAGGTCAGGTTAATGTAAAGGTCTCATGTCATCCAAGGTCAAGGTCATGGTTTCTTGTCATGATTCCTGCTGTTGTGAGCGAGGCAAATGGATTTTCTCAGTGTTCCCATTATTGTTTTAGAAACAAAATATAGTTTTTTCCCCTCTTCATCCCTAGCGTAGATGCCGTCTGAAATAAAGGCCAAAGGTCAAGGTCGTAAGACATTGCGGTTCCTGCTATTGTGAGCGAGGGAAAATGGGTTTTCTCAGTGTGTTCGCATGTTATTTCTTCATCCTTAAAAGTAGCGGCAGGGTGTGCTCTCGCTCTTATTGATATCCTCCTGGCAGTAGGAGCCAGTATCCAGTTCGGTGTATGGGATGTCAGGTCGATAGACAGGAATCTCAAAGCATAGTTAAATTGCCAATGTATATGATGGTTTTAGCATAGGCTGGTCGACTCAGTTGCTATTCAGACTTCGAAGAGTGAACAGTGGCTACGGAGAATGTGCTCTTCTTCGTCGATGGAAAATATTCGGGAAAGTTATTTGTGTCGCTATTGCAAGAATACCTTTTCTAAAAGCTGCAGTGCTCGTCGACACGAGACTGGTTGTCCACAAAATATGAATTTTATCATATGAAAAGTGTAAATCATATTTTCGAGGGAGCGGTAGCTTAAAAATACATATTGTAACATGCAAAGCTCTCTCTTCTGCACGTGTCAATTAGTATTTGCTGAGATTAAAGCATGCTTTTGATGCGGAGATATCTGCGAACGAAAAAATACAAACCGTCAACATCATTGAAGGCATCGTACCGAACTGTGAGAACAATGGCAGGATCAGTCACATCCCGTAGACATCCATGCAACTACTGTAACATGACATTTGCATATGCCTGCAATGCGAAGAGACACACAAAGCATAAATATAAGCTGAATCCGTGTCGCACAGGTTAGCGATGTAATAATTGTCAAGGTTTATTCACTCGTGCAGACAGTTTAAACGTACATATGAGAGAGTGCAAAGACCTTGTTCCTCAACCTGTTAAACAAGAACCGGTGACTATCAGGTGCCTGCTGTATCGAGCATTGGTACAACTATATCACCAACTTTCGACCTTCATGCGAAAAATTTACACAATCCTTGACCAAAAGTGGAAATGCACGTCAGCATGAACAGAGCTAATGTTCAAAGAAACCGACCTCTAGCATACTAACATGTGATATGTGTGGTGCAGCATTTGGTAGATGTGACACATATTTGCTTGGCACGAGACAGCATGTATTGAACTTACTGTCGCAAGATAATGCTATGGCTAGCCTTCCTGCTGATTTTTCGTGTAAACTAACGATGGTTCGAGAGCCCATAACATTACCCGAGCCTGTATCGTGTTCCAATACATTGTGTGCAGAAGGAAATAAGAGTGTATTTTTATACCTGTTTGCATCGACGCGCAGCAGTGAATTCTCTCTTGCGCGACTGATGGTTTGAATGTATGTTGTTTTGTCGTAAGCAAAGGAACACAGTCTTTACAATTTGCGTAATGTGTATCGTACTTGACGCATTGTACTCATTTTGGAGTTTGGTCCGTGTGATCATTCGTTCTTTCTCATGTTGACGTGATAGCAACACTGATATCACTATTATGGGCTGTGGCCCCAATGGGATATTATTTATATATACATATTGTTACTCGTATGACAACATGCTCATGATGCACATGCGTTTATGCCAGTCCTTTATTGCATGTTATGCGACTGATTTTTCATGTACAGGTGGTTTCTTTTACACTCGGTTTCCCCGAACCTCGTGTTAGGCTGTCAGAGTTTATTTATATTAACGCGTACATGTTTTAATGTAACCTGTGACTATGTATGTCTTGTTATAGGTGCAATTGTATACTCCTTAATTTTTCTATATATGGTTGGTTGTTAAGGGTTACCGATGCTAGCGATGACTCAGGCTGCCGGCACTTGTGTCTGACTCTTGTTCGTTTATATTACCATATATGTATTTTACCGTTACTCACGACAATGTACATCATGCACGCAGCAAATTTGTATATATCTTCATTTTTTCACATATTGTTTCTTGTATGTTACCCATGCTAACGTTTTTTGTATATATTTTCACACACACACACACACACACACACATATATATATATATATATATAGCCTGGATGTCGGTGGGCGAAGGGAGACTAGCTGTCGCTGAGGGGGATCCGAGTTGGTANATATATATATATATATAGCCTGGATGTCGGTGGGCGAAGGGAGACTAGCTGTCGCTGAGGGGGATCCGAGTTGGTAGACACCTGTGGTAGACGATAAGGGCGGCGGTGGGCGATTATCGAGTGCGTGCAGGCAGATGCACATGTGTGTGCTATTTCAGACCCCACACTCCTACATGGAACTGTAACTTTGGAACGCACTTGTATGTATACCTTATTTTCTTTATATTTGTGGACGGTTGTTACATATTCCCGAACCTCAAAGGTTTGGAAATGCTGGAAAACTATGCTTGTAACAGGGTTTAAGGCCTTCTTGTCCTTATATCCTTGATTGCAGTCGGAAGTGATGTCTGTGATATGAATATGGTAGTCATACCTTCGGTGGTTGGGGAATGTCGGGCAACTATGCTTATAAGAGGGCTTATAGTGTACTACTTGTCCCTACCACCCTGTTTGTCTTCGGAGGTGTGATGGCTATGATGTGACTTTGATGACTATAACTTCTGTGGGTGGGAAATGGGATCCAACTATGCTTATACGAAGGGCTAAGCTGTACTTGACCCTGCGGTCCTTTTCGTCGTCGGAAGTGATGCCAATGCTATGAATTTGGTGGCTATAGCCTCGGTGGGAGAGAAATAGTAGTAAACTCTGCTTATACGAAGGCTTAGGGCGTACTTGACACTACCATCCCTTTTCGTTGTCGGCGGCGATGTCTCTGTTATGTATAATGAATTTGACGACTAGAGCTTCGGTAGATGGGAAATGGCAGTCGACTATGCCTATAAGACGCCTTAAAGTTTACTTGACCCTACCACCTTGTTATTTATCAGAGGTGATGTTTCTGATATGAATTTGGTGCCTTTAGCTTCGGTGGGTGGGAAATAGTGGGCGACTATGCTTATAAGTGAGCTTAGGGTGTGCTTGACCCTGCGGCCCAGTTCATCGTCGGGGGCGATGTCTATGTTATGAATTTGGTGACCATATCTTAAACGGTTCGGAAATTACAGCCAACTATGCTTATAAGTGAGCTTAGGACGTACTTGGCGCGCACGAGGTGCGACAGTAGGCTAGCTTGCGTGGGTAGGCTTCGCTCCGTATCGCGCAGGTGGAATGACAGAGCATGAGACTCGTCCCCGCCAGGACGCCAGGTGAAAGGAGCCCAGAAGGAATATGAGAAAACCCAGGTGGAATGACATCGTGAGACTCGTACCCGCCAGTATGCTAGGTGAAAGGAGTCCAGAAGGAATATGAGAAAACCAAGATGGAATGGTAGAGGATGAACTCGTACCCGCCAGGACACCAGGTGGAAGGATACTAGAAGAAATATTAGAAAACCAATGTGGAATGACAGAGCATGAATGTCAGGGTAACCCATCAACCCCTTATTTCCAAAAAGGAGTAATCTAGCCACATTGCAGTCTCATACTTTTTGACTCATATGTATTTTGGTAAGGAAAATTTCTGCGGGAAATTTTTCTGGTTTTGAGGGAAATTCGGGAAATTTTGGAGCGTTTTTGAGGGGAAAAATGGGTAATTTCGAGGGAAAACTGTAAATTTCGATGGAAAAAAGGAAAAAATGCATTGTAACATCCAAGATGGCGGCCGGCTCGTCCCCTCGTACCTGCCGGGACGCCACTGTCAGTGGAATATGCATTTTCTAACTACTGACGTCATTGCGATATTCAGCGTTCCTAGGTTGTGCTGTCATTTGACATGTCTGTAGGTCCACAAAGCCACGTTGTGAATGTAAGCAGTATACGAAAAATGCACGTTTGTGTTTTACTGGAATAAGTTATTCCTGGAAGTGTTAATACGTCTGAACCTAACCGAATACTGCACATCACGTCACATGTGTATGTTCTATCCTTATTTCGAGGAGATGTGAAAATGCCGGAACTGTTTCAGTGTGCGTCCAGGGTGTGATGGATCTTGAATACTTCTGGCTGTTCTTCATCCGCCATCTGCTCCTCGCCAATATTGATGTATTATCAGTGTCGGCTCAGCTGGCTTATCTATTGACGCCACACACGAATGANATCTGCTCCTCGCCAATATTGATGTATTATCAGTGTCGGCTCAGCTGGCTTATCTATTGACGCCACACACGAATGGCAAACAACAACTGTGATACGTAGAAGTCATAGTGCGTGCAACGGAAAAGTTGTGACGACGGGTGTCATTTACAAGTAATATATGCCATAACATAGTGTTTGTTGTGCGTTCACGCATATAGTACGCAAGCACACCTTTATGTTATCTTTCGGCACTGGAATCATGCTTTCCTTTTTCTAAGCGACACCTTCGCTGTAGCAGTTACTTGAGTGGTTGCTGATTTAGTTTTGTTTTATGTGCAGAATTATTCCCGACAATTTTTCACGAGTTTTCGCAGCGTAGCGGTAAAGTAAAATCTGGTCACAATGCTGCCAGTTTCAGATGTGGTTCATTGATAATTATGAGCCTATCAACGAAGAGTCGCGAACGCGACCATGNATCTGCTCCTCGCCAATATTGATGTATTATCAGTGTCGGCTCAGCTGGCTTATCTATTGACGCCACACACGAATGACAAACAACAACTGTGATACGTAGAAGTCATAGTGCGTGCAACGGAAAAGTTGTGACGACGGGTGTCATTTACAAGTAATATATGCCATAACATAGTGTTTGTTGTGCGTTCACGCATATAGTACGCAAGCGCACACCTTTATGTTATCTTTCGGCACTGGAATCATGCTTTCCTTTTTCTAAGTGACACCTTCGCTGTAGCAGTTACTTGAGTGGTTGCTGATTTAGTTTTGTTTTATGTGCAGAATTATTCCCGACAATTTTTCACGAGTTTTCGCAGCGTAGCACAATGCTGCCAGTTTCAGATGTGGTTCATTGATAATTATGAGCCTATCAACGAAGAGTCGCGAACGCGACCATGTTGAAAACTTAGAGATGCGCGGTTGTTGTGCGCACGCTAATTGTATTTTGTATTTGCGTGTCTCGATGATGTGCTTGCCTTTATGAGGAGAGTGGAGTCTCGCGGGAGACGCGAGGCTGCGAAAGAGAGGAGGAGGTCATGACATCACACATGCGGCTATATTTAGCATTTCCTGCAGCATCCAGCCTACAAGCTCAACTATCTGCTATTGGAACCAACTATCTGCGACCGCATGTTCGTGGCTACAGTAAAATATTTCCCAGGCGCTACATTACGCATATTCCCTTTCTTTTCAGCGCAGTTATTAGAACTATGGTAATAATTAAGTAGCGCATGTACACAATATGGGACAGTTAAATATATACTATAAATGAGATTGATTCAGAACAGTACAGAACGTGTCTATCTCCAAAATTAACTAACTGATACATATGGTCAGGGGCGTCGGAATCTTTCTCAGTTAGGGTGGAGGGGGGGACAAAGACTGAAGAGATTTGGCGCCCCTGGTGTTGGAAAAAGCGCCCCCTTCCAAAACTTAGTTTTGAACTGTATTATGCCAGTGCTCAGATGCACGCACATACCCATGTTACTTCAGATTAACATTATTTACACAATAAAGCTTGTACCAGTAAAAACAATACTATGCTACTTTAATTGTTTATGACCTCCAGTTTTAGAAAATGTAGAAAGTATGTAATCTACAATCATATACCTGTACACATACAGGTGAACAAACATATTTTTTAACAACTGAACTGCCTAGGAAAATTAATCACATCATTATACACTGTGATAGAGTGTTCGCCTACATAATAGTATTTATACATTATATAAAATTTGTACATGACCAAGTACATGAAAATCATCAGTAGTACCAACAAGTTTTCTGAACAACCGTATTTCATCACTAAGTTCCAACTTAACTTTTTTACGAGAAAACATTACAGGAGCTACACACACAACAGCAGTTTGTTTTAAAACAGTTTCGTGTACAGCAAAAATCTTCCAACATATAATATCACCAGTAGTACCAACTTNTGAACAGCAGTTTGTTTTAAAACAGTTTCGTGTACAGCAAAAATCTTCCAACATATAATATCACCAGTAGTACCAACTTTTTGTTACTACTGGTGATTTTCATATACTTGGTCATGTACAACTTGTATATAATGTATAAATACATAATTACTAAAATAAATAAACAAGCAAAATATTGACGTAAAACGTTGTCCAGAGACCAGAATAATGGAATAAACGAGAAAAATATTCAAATAAATCCTTTTCCAGAACATTGAAATAAACAAGCAAAACATTGGCATAGAACGTTGCCCACAACACTGACATAAACAAGTAAAATATAACTTTATTACAAAAGATCTAAAGCATAAGATTCCTGTAAAAGAACTTNGGGGGGGGTAGGAGCGGCTACATGCCAAATTCTCTAATGCGGGCCCGGATAACGCACATATGCCAGGTGTTCACGAGTGTTCCGGCGTGCACTTGCTTTTGCATGGAGCATACAGTAACACAACCCTAACGCTGTTGCTTACATAACGTTCATAGCGTATTGATAACTTGAAAGCAAACAGAATGTAGTTTTCTCACTAGAGGGAGGTTGCTATTATTGACGTCCCAGTACAGCGCTGAAGGTGGGCGTAACGACTAGCGCGGTAACTTGGCAGCCATGTGCGCATTCTGGCTCCGCCCGTTTAGTAGCAGCTGCGGTACATGCACAAAGCAATGCTGATTGCAGTGTCGTCTAGGGACCTACATCTGGTGCTAAAACGTTAATACGAGTTGTTTTGGGATAAATTTCAACTCTAGGGCTGTTGAGGTTGTGATTTGATATTACTAACAAATAACAATATTATACTATCGCCAGTCGCGCACCAAACCATGTTACATCAAATGTATTGAAACAATTTCTAGAAAAAAAATTTCGTCAAATATAGCTGCAATTAAGTGCGTGAATAATTAAAAATCTGTCTTATCCGCGTTGTGTATTTTTTGACATCACTGTCCCCTAAACATAATTTAATAAATACTGAACACAGTTAAATGTACACACCTACCCAATCAATGCGGGACATTACGCCCAATATTTAATTTCAGTTTCTTGAAATATGGTGTTTTATTACGTCATTCACAAACTTGTTTCTCACGTATTCTGGGAAAAATACTTACCTAAAAAAAAAAATCACCTGCAAACTGTATATTAAAATTGTTTGTTATAAACATAAAACAAAGTTAAAAATTGTGGATTCAAATTTTGGCAAATTGTTGAAAGATACCGTAATATAAAACTAATAAATTATATTTATTAAATACGAGTGGCAGTGTCATAACATGTTTAAGTTTGGTTTCACTCTTAATACAGTTAACGGTTGCATGACTGGATAATAAAGTAGTATTCTGAAGACACTGATATGACCTGTTTTGCTTTGCACAGAAAAGCTAATAAAAAAAATAATACATGCGAATTGAAATTTTTATATATTTTATAATACTCAAGGCCGAAAGTGTAAATAAATAGATATAGTTAGTATTATAAAATTCACTGTGGGTGATAAAACTATCGAATATCTGATAAATATGCAGGAGTCCAGTGTGATCGTTTTTGGACTGTAACTTATTTTTGCCGGTGGAGTGGGCGTTTGTTTATAGAATACGTTATGGGACAGCAAGAAAAATATACTAAAAAAACATTCACATAACATCGCAAATTTTGTTTTATACTGGGATGGTAGTTAGCTTACTGTTTGTGATATGCAGGTACTAGTCATTTGATGTGCATTTTAAAAATTTATATTTTGAAATGAAAACTCTGGAGAGAGATTGAAATGTTTACGTGGTCAACATTTGTGGGTAAAACTGGCAGTGATAAGGGCGTTGTTTCCCATGTTGTGTTAGCATGACAGTTTCTTGTTGCATGTGTAGGCTGTTAGTTAACGTGGGACCGACTGATGACTCCAGGCTCTCGCCTGAGGTATTCACACCAGCATGGTTGCCTTAGAGTAAATATGTACACAGAGACGAAGTGACTTAGAGTTTCCTTTGATGTGGGCGTACTTGTACTCTGATTGGCTGCGCGAGGCCGATGTTGAGTGACCAATAGCTCACTAGGAAGGCTCCAATCCTAGGTGTCATATGGGTCTCATTGTAAGCAGCTGTGCCTATTATAATTTTTAAAAAATTCTATAAAATATTCCAGTGTAAATATTTTTTTTCCAGCACAGATAGTCGATGTTTTGTTGCCAATTTATACATTTGGATACTGAACCATAAATGTGTTCGTTGTCTACAAAAATATTTGTAAGTAGTCCTCTCTCTGTTTACGATATTTATTTCTTCTGTAAAACAGTGTTGTAAACTATAGCGACAAAGTTGTATCTTTTCTGTATGAAAATCCTATACCTAAGTCACCGCTTAAAATTCCAACGATAAAGAACACACGCGAAGCTTGTTTATGCTATTTTACATCGCCGTCGCAAAGCTTTCTTACTGCCGGACGTGACCTTGAGGCGTTAACATATCTTTTATTAGGGAGTCCTCTTAAAGGCCCTAACACAATTGAAAACTTTAACATTTAACTTTTGACTTTACGTTTCCTTTCCAACATGTTGTTTCTTATGGAACTTTGACACAATGGAACTGTCAAAGGTAAAGTCAAGAGAGTTTGACTTTACTATTTCGAAAAGTTGAAATTTAAAGTGAAAGTCAAGTAGCCATTTTGCCGAGAATCCAACATAAGTTATGTGGAATGAGTGTTACTTTATTGTAGGGCGATTTTCATCTCGGTATATCAAACCAAGCTCGTCTAAGTTAAAAGTAATGCAAACGAATATAATGTGAAGATAAATATATGAATTTATATTTTGAATAAATTAAACAAGCTAGTTTTTTTGTTTTGAAATAAACTTTTAATATAAATTTTAAGCTTATTATTAAAAAAAAAAAGTACCTGTAATATATTCCTGGATAATATGATAATGGTTTACATAACAAGACACACATTTTTACGAAGCTTGTAGAACCGATTTTAATTTGTCTAAACTTTGACTTTACAATTGTCTTGTGTATTGGTGGTTTCGCGAAAGGAAAATAAATGTAAAGTCAAATGTCGAAGTTTTCTGTTGTATTGTGCATGGGCCTTAAAACTTGCTGTGCCTTTCTTGCGTCTATGCATACTCCCTGTACCACTGCGCTGTTATGTACCTGAAGCTTTTTTACGCGTTCAGTGCAGAGAAACGAGGGAACGATACGGGCGACACTGACACGCACACCTAGCGCCTCTTCGCACCTGCGTGCAAGGCGTGCAGTGTTTACGTCGGTGCATGTACTATGAAAATTAGATCTGTGACAGTGGGACTTTATTGTACGTCCTTATAGTTGTACTTTTCTTCACAGACTTGGATAATTGGTTTTTACGTTTTCCGGCAGAAAGTCTTATTTCTTGAACATTTATTCGCAGAGAAACGCGTATTCGCTCAAACAGCGATTTCGCGGATAATATTCTAATACGTAGTCCTCTTGTCCACGCGTTTGAGGCGTGGAACGCTCAAAATACCAGCAGGCAAGGCGGAACGCCTTTATAACCCTGTGGCCGCGTTGGAGATGAGCTACAGGTCTGGTCGACGGGCGGCGGTGCGTGGTCGCAGTTGACGACACGGCCGACAGCAGTCGGAAGTGTACGTATCTCGACACCGAGGAAGCAGCAGTGTGGTCCCCAGTTGGCGGCAGGCACAAGAGCCGCATTGTCGCCTCGCCGCGCACGTGCGTCCCTCCAGCCTCCAGCCGCTGGAACTCGACCTNATTCCCAACGGTAGCTCGCCTACAGTTAGGTCACAGCCGCGCCTCCACACCTCTGCCGCCGCCGCCGCCTGCTCCAAAAAAGAGCCGTGCATTTGCTTGCACTCGTTGCACATATTTAAATTAAATAAAAAGAAAACCTCATAGCGTTCTTTTCTTGAGGACGACCATAGGACAGTTCTTGACACTTACCATTTCTACCAACGTTGGCGAGTTGGCATTCGTGCTGGCCGATTTAGTACAGCGGCATAGTGCTGTACCAAAATAGTAAGTAGGGGTAATACCACCGCCATAGAATACACGCATTCCGTGCATCCCACAATCTAGGCCTACTCGATAACGTTTACATCAATTCTGTTTTGTCAAAATATAATCTTACTTTCCTTAATTGCACTAATATTATGTATCAAACACAGTTTGAAGATATTCTCAAATGGTTTAATTTATTTTTAGAATAAATAGGTACCGTAGTTACTCCAAAAATTTGACATGTAAAACTGTGCCGACTTACATTGACGACCTCAAAACGATAGTTACGAACGCCATCCAAACCGTAACACCGGACATGCTGACAAGAGCGTGGAACGAGTTTGATTATCGCGTATATGTCGTTCGGGCCGCTCATGGTGGTTACATTGACCATTTATGAATGTATGGTAAACAAACTTCACGGTTCCACGGTTCATTTGATTGGTCAATCAAGGTTGTAGGTTTTTCGGTTTTGATATTATAGACCTTCAAAGTTGGAATATCCTTTTATACTCACTATGTACATTAAATTTTGACACCCCTAGAAAAGTAACTCGGCCACAATGTATCCTTCCGCCACAGCTGTTTTGTCGATGAAGGAAAAAATAATCCGTGTAAAAAATGACATGATAATGTAAGTTACCATTCCAAATTGTTTAATTTTTATTATGACCAAGTTATATTGCTGGGTCTCTGTTAATTTTATTATGCTGTTGGGTGAAGGGTACGACTTTAGTTTGTCTTTCATGGGACGTTATTGTTTTGCTGTTTGTACAAGACGGTATCATTTTGGATAACATATTGTTTTGATGAAGCAGTAGAAAATTTTAAAAACATAATTTAAACCATACATTTTGTAAGCATATCGCCAGCATAACATACATCCCGCAACTCATCTGATATAATACTTCACAGACAAAAGCATTTACTGTTACATTTTGAGAAGAGCATTTACTGTTACATATACTGTGGAGAGCATTTACTGGTACATATACTGTGGAGACCAGTTACTGGTACATATACTGTGGAGACCAGTTACTTTCACATGTACTGTGGATAGAAGTTACTTTCACATGTACTGTGGATAGAAGTTACTTTCACATGTACTGTGGATAGCAGTTACTTTCACATGTACTGTGGATAGCAGTTACTTTCACATGTACTGTGGATATAAGTTACTTTCACATGTACTGTGGATAGCAGTTACTTTCACATGTACTGTGGATAGCAGTTACTTTCACATGTACTGTGGATATAAGTTACTTTCACATGTACTGTGGATAGCAGTTACTTTCACATGTACTGTGGATAGCAGTTACTTTCACATGTACTGTGGATATAAGTTACTTTCACATGTACTGTGGATAGCAGTTACTTTCACATGTACTGTGGATAGCAGTTACTTTCACATGTACTGTGGATATAAGTTACTTTCACATGTACTGTGGATAGCAGTTACTTTCACATGTACTGTGGATAGAAGTTACTTTCACATGTACTGTGGATAGAAGTTACTTTCACATGTACTGTGGATAGAAGTTACTTTCACATGTACTGTGGATAGCAGTTACTTTCACATGTACTGTGGATATAAGTTACTTTTACATGTACTGTGGAGAGCAGTTACTGTTTTATAAACTGTGTAGGTTGGTCACATTTTCAAATTTTAGTGAACTTACATGGAATGCAGAATATTGTGCTGGACTTTCCCAGCTGGGATAAAGAGATACACGTCAGCGCGCCAGCACATCGTGCCAGCCAGCTAATGCGGTCGTTCTAAAAACGATGCCAACTGGAAAAGATTTCGAGTGGGAGGGCACGATATATCGCGAGAACTGGCGTCCATCCCGAAGCTTTCTAGGCTGACACTGGTTCGGTCTCTTTAAATGGCGCCTGTTTAAAAGTCATGAATGAAAGATTTTGTTTGCTTTTTTTAACGAGTTCGCAAATAAGTTCACAACAAGTGCATCGTAATTTTTTAGCATTGCTAGAGCGGCGAAACTTTTTCCGGGATGGGATCCATATTTTTAGTTCGGGTTTGCAGGCCATGCTGTTAATGTTACGTGAGTTACCGGGTCAGAGATACTCGTTTCCTGCGACAATCGTGTACGGCACGGCTTTATATCCTAACGCCTTTACTGGTCTCATACCTATATCGGGGAGAGCAATATCAGAGTACAAATAATATGCAAATTGTTATATTAAACATTTTTAAGTGACATACATTATTATCACATCTAAAAAATATTACAGAACATATCTGACAGGTCTATACAAACCAATTATTATCAAGCATAGCCACAGATAAATTAAAAAAAACCCAGTGTCACACTTAGAAGTCGTGATAATTATACATGTAAGTTTCGATGGTCATTGCAGGCCACTTCGGGTTTCTTAACTGGCCATATCCAATGTTATTTTTTTAAGTTGTGGCGGGCCATTCAAATCAAACTCGTGGGACACGAATAGCCGTAGTTTCCCCATGGCTGTCTCGGGGTATTCGTCTCCAGAGAATGTGAAGAAATGAAGTCGCTGTGGCCAGATAGTTTTGGCGAACCCAGTCAGCCCCTCGCCCCGACGACTTACAGAACATGTGCCAGCCACGCGAGCTGGGTCTTCGCGGTCGTAATGAGGATGCGGGGTCGGAGGCAATTGTCTTCGTCTGCAGTCGGGCGGGGATCGGCGGCCGCGACTTGGCGCTCGTCGCAGTCGCCTCAATTACCCGCTACTTCTGGTGCTTTGCGCATTCCCATTCTCCCTTCTATCCCCACTTTCCTCCCTTTCTCCTGCACACCCATCGTGTCCAAGACTCCTTCCTTCACCCGTGCGCCAGGGATGTTGATATCTGGAAAAAATGTCGCTATTATTATTGGTTATGTATTAAAGTATCATTTTAAGAAACTATATTACGGAGAGAAAAAATATATTTTCGGTACATCGGAATTCGATATTTTATGCATTAAAGGACTTACAAATGTAAAATTACTTCGAATATTACATATTGAGTATACGTGGCATTGTAGAATGACGTGACACCCGTTTTTAGTACATGTTGTCTAAACATGGTAATTTTTAAATTAAATTTTTGTATTCAATACAGTTTAAGATGATTTTAAAAATATTTATTTCCTATACTTGTAAAAATATATTTATTGCAATAAAATATAGTAAAATATGTCGAATATTTATATCGATATATCGTTGTTATTCCAGTAGAATTATTTAACCGACTTTGGGCCATCGGGACCGGAGCTCGAAGCTGTTCATGCTGACAAGTTAAATGTTGGTGGCCTTGGCCTTAACTCCGATAACCTTTGACCCTGAAAATCCAAAAATTTATAAAAAGAAAATCAAAATATTGTTAAAATAAAAATTTATTATTAAAATGGTATTAAAATTTATTTTTAAAAATACNAATTACTCCACCTCACCCTTGAGTCTCATTGGCTAATTAGTCCACCAATTTCTCAACTTCGTTCGATCCCCACCAATGTTTCTCATTGGCTAACTGCTCGTGTGTTTTCGGAAACCTACCTTCGAACCCCACTCTTCCCCTCGTATGAAAACTCACTCCCCTAACCTTTTCTTAGTCCGTCGTATGCAGCTATTTTGGTGTTTTTTTTCGTTTGTCATTTGTTTATACATTGCTGAGGCCGCCGTCTTGGATTTCATATGCTTACTTTTACATCACGTAGGTAGCGCTAGTGTATTAATAATAGATATCGCCGCCAAGCAAACTGCCGATTTAGCCACCAGGTGGCAGTCATATTTGTTTGTTTTTAAAGTATAAGTGATGCTGTCTGCGCCCACCATATTGGATTCTATTTTCAATACATAGGTAACATTAATTTCTCGATTTCTGCCAGGCGAGTTGATGGTACCCGCTCATTCTGACGATATAGCCGCAAAGTGAGCTGTCGGAAAGACTGATTACAAAACATTTTTTTCGTTATAAAGCTAATTAAATAACCATTGAAATTAAGTATTTATTCTGTTACCCCTCACTCCCCCCTTTCACCACTTTAGTCCGACCAATTACTCGCCTCGATTAATCCCTTACCACTACCGCTCTTGTCTTCAGCACTGACCGCCAGAGTGTGCTGTGTGGGGAAAGTATATAATGGGAAAAATGTCTACCTTCGGTACAGTTTCTCGTTTGATGTCACAGGTGACGGATCGCTCTCACCCCTCGTCTTTTAGTATTCTGACTGGTAAGTTCATATATTTAATTAAATCAGGTCCCAGGATCTTATCAAGCATGTACGTAATACGCATATATTTTCCCGCGAAATTATAAATCTAGCTAGTCTCTGGAGGAATATGTAACCTCATAAAATACGGCACAACTTCAGTTTTTGTTTTTAAATTTATCTATTTGCCGCCTATCTAATTTGCAAAGGTGTTAGCTCGGTACCCGTGACGCTACTGTAACACTTTGTTAGCATTCGACAAATGTGTTCGAAGACACGAAAAGTATGAATGTTCGAATAATGCAGATAGNTCATAAAATACGGCACAACTTCAGTTTTTGTTTTTAAATTTATCTATTTGCCGCCTATCTAATTTGCAAAGGTGTTAGCTCGGTACCCGTGACGCTACTGTAACACTTTGTTAGCATTCGACAAATGTGTTCGAAGACACGAAAAGTATGAATGTTCGAATAATGCAGATAGTGACATAAGTGTGTAAAATGTGCATGGCATTTTCTAGGCGCGATAACTTGCAGAGGCATGCAAAAACCTGCGTANTAAATTTATCTATTTGCCGCCTATCTAATTTGCAAAGGTGTTAGCTCGGTACCCGTGACGCTACTGTAACACTTTATTAGCATTCGACAAATGTGTTCGAAGACACGAAAAGTATGAATGTTCGAATAATGCAGATAGAGTGACATAAGTGTGTAAAATGTGCATGGCATTTTCTAGGCGCGATAACTTGCAGAGGCATGCAAAAACCTGCGTANAGTGACATAAGTGTGTAAAATGTGCATGGCATTTTCTAGGCGCGATAACTTGCAGAGGCATGCAAAAACCTGCGTAGATGTAGGACTTTCACCTGCCAAAATCCGTCGTGTACAGTCTCCTTCTCAGCAGCGTTCGAGTGTTCTTCCCACAAAACCAGAGTTCAGGATTTGCATCTACCATCGTGCCAGCAACCATCACGCCCAAGAATCGTGGCAGGAGTAAGTATGCAACACGCATTAACCCCATTTACTCTAATGTTAATCTATTTTTGAGTTTTTTGGCGAAACCATATACNAAGTATGCAACACGCATTAACCCCATTTACTCTAATGTTAATCTATTTTTGAGTTTTTTGGCGAAACCATATACGCCACCGCCCGAAATGCGGTATCAAATTAAAGGTATTTATCCAATAATGGTGCATATAAGACGTATATTTTAATGTTCTAAGTGAGAATTTTATTAAAAGCAAGTTTATTGATAAAAAAAACACGACCACAAATGAACTGGCCACTTCGCAGCTTAAATACCGTACCAAACTAGTGTTTGGCCATTCTATGCAGCATCTTCATTGTTTTCTGCGTCGAAGTGTGTTATGATATTGTACCTGACGTGTAAGGTACTTCTGATAAATACAAAAAACTTAACTATTTTGTGATAACAAAATCCTGCAAGGAGATAGAACACTTTTATCCTGGGCTCAAAGGCCATCTCTGCTCATTGTTAAAAGGACGCACAGCAGGGGGGTGACAGCAGAATTCACACGCAAGTGATCTTACCTTTAGAGGGCTCGGGAAATCCGTAGTCTTCGTGCATTGCCTCTCGTTGAAATATGAACTTCGTACGAAATCGAACACAATAATACGACCGGACTGCAAGCACAACGTAAACTAAGTTTGAATTTTTTAAAAATACTTTATTAATGCACGGTGTTTAGAGATGTGCAACGCAACTGAGTGCGTTATTGTGTGCGCGCGTGTACATGAATGGTATGGAAAAATTAAAATGATGTAAAATCTCTTTGAATTAAAAAATTGTGAAGAAAAACGGAAGGAAACATCTCTCACGGCTCTTCTTGCGATGCAATAGCAATATGAATATCATATTGTTTTGATGGCGCAGTGAACAATTTTGCTCGTACGGAAATATTCAAATTACTATAACTTGGAATGTTTAAACTTCACCAAAAGAATAAAAAGCGATCAGTTTGTCGCTGTTCGTATCGTTATTACACGTGCGAGAAATACACACTGTAAACCATTTCAGCGAAGTTAACCTTATACGTAAAAATAGGATTTTCAGTGTAATAAATACGGGCAGAAGGGGTTTTTTTTAAAATGCCACGTACATTTCAAAACTTCCCGCAAGAAAAAAAACACGACAAATATGTCACTGCTCGTACTGAGGCAAGAAATACACACTGTAAATATTTTAAGCGAGGTTAAACTTACAATTAAAAATCCTTGGAATTTCAATATAATAAACTCGTGTAAAAAGGGAATGTTTTATATCACGCGCATAAAAAAAATTCTAACAACTGTTTTGAAATATATTATTTACAAAACACAATAACTTAAAAGTTTGTAATTCCTAATCACAATTCCTGAACAAGCGTTGTCCTATGACAATCCTTGAACGATTGCATCACTAAAATCACTCGTGTCTACAATTGATACGAAGTAATTTATTTGCAGACTCATTCAATTAATACAACACAACAAACACCACCCAACAAAATTAAACGTGAGAACGTAAATACGTACTTAGCCGGTCGTGCTTCATGGCCGACGGTTAAGGAAAATGGCGGACCAAGGAACAGTCAACCAATTAACACATGCCGATAATACATTTCACTTGAGAAGACGCACTAGACAGGCACCTACATCGAACTACGCTTGTTGGCATGTGCAAATACTAAAATAATTAACTGTCAATATAATATTCCGACAACACCAGCAAGGTACTCTAACACGATGAAAGAGAGCTCAATGGCGTTTGCCGGGTTGGAAACGTTTCACATAACCGCGATGTACTCATGATCTTTTCTAATTTCTTAAAATGTTTTTAAGGTCCATGGTATACAGTCCAAAAATATTGTGCATTACTCGAAAAAAGTAATTTAAATTATAAGTGTTGTAATTGCCGTTAAATTTCAAAGTTATAATTTTTAATTCAGAGTACTTCCCCCCCCCCCATAATCGTCGCATAAATCGTCAACGTAACATATATCTCGATACAACCATCAACTGACGTAATACTTTGCAAATTACAGCATTTACTGTTCACATGCTGTATAGGTTGGTTACACTGTCTGCCAAAATTGACTGAAGTTAAGTGCAACGCAGTATATGCAATATTGGGCCAGAGAACTAGCTCCTAAAACTAAATTGCATACTTTTTTTATAGTAAGAAATATTAAGCGTGGTGACAAACGTAGGTGTGTTTGTTTGTGTGTGCGCGCGTGTGTATGAATGTATGTACAAACACATACATATATGCACACATTTCTTATGTCCCACACTAGTGAAACTGTAAGTTTATGGAACACCATAAGTTATGCGACTGGTTTGTATAATTAATACGATTTTATTTCAGGCTGCAATTGTTGGTTACAAGACGAAAAAGGTTTTGTTCATTGGCGTACGAAATAAGTATTGCACTGTGTGTGATCAAGGGAAGGAACAGCCATTGCACACGTGTTACAACAATTGGAGTCGAGAACAAAGTGCATCCAGTATGGAAGCTCACATTATCGTAGAAGGCTTTTGCAGAAGTGAAAAAGCGTATTATTTGCGGAATATAACTCTGATAGCCGATAGTGATAGTAGTGTCTACAAAAAACTACTTGAAGCAAGATCGTACAGAAACTTAACTGTCGATAAACTGGAATACCGAAATCACCTTTTGCGTTATTACTGCAACAAGTTAAAAGACATCTTGACAACTGGAAAAAATGGCCCATTTCATCTGAGGAAACAAATACATGCCAAAAGCTTACAGTTGCGTGGTGCTGATGTAAAAGCTGCTGAACACAGAATGAACGAGGATGCACGAACGTATAGCGATCCTGCGAAATTACATCATAAATAGAACTGATCATGTTTTCGGTGACCATCAACGATGTGTTTCATACTTCTGTGCCGGTGCAAAATAAGGTGAGAATTATTATTCCGCTTCTCAATGAGCATGGCCTGTACTGACAAATGAAATCTTTGGCAGGTAAGTTGAGCAGGCATAGCCACAGTTTACTTTACAACGTTGACAACACTTGCGTTGAGCATTACAACCTACACTATAAACTTCATAAAAAAGTATGTGGTAAACGTCCAGGTACATTTACAAAAAGATTAGAAGCTCAAAGAAGACGGAAAGTGGAAGTAGCTAGAATAAAGTGAAAGAATGTAGATTGAAAGCCATCTCTAAAACCAAAGAAACTGCTTCCTGGTAAAAAAAGACATCGATCCTGGTTATATAGTTAAGGCACAAAAGCCAGATCGTAAAAAATATCCTCTACACTGATCTTCAACACATATCAGCTGTGAAATACTGGAAAGAAAATGAGCACAGATCTATTGAAGCACTGGAAGAAGCTGCACATGTAAAAATTCGGAATATTGGGTTTTTTTATTGATCCTGAATTTCGGTGCAACACCTGATGTCTTGATAGATGAAGATGGCATTGTGGAAGTCAAATGTCCGGCATCCACAGAATTGTTGAACCCTGAATCTGCTATTATGCAACGGAAGGTGACGTTCTGGAAAGTTGGAAAAGATAAGAAAATTGCGGGAGTAAACAAGTGCCATAAATATTATCATCAAGTTCAAGGCCAGCTGTATGTTACCAAAAGGTTGTACTGCTTGTTTGCTGTGTGGAGCCTCAATCCACCATTTGTGTATTACGAAAGTATACAGCGGGTTAACGAATTCTTGGCAAAATAAATGTTAAAAAATTAACTTAATTCCACATGGAATGTCTGTGTTAGAACTCTTGGACCCTCGACACACACGTTCAATGCCATTACGTAAACCGGAACGTATTTTGAGTGGAAAAAGAAAAATAATAAAAGATCAGTCGAAATCTGCTAAAAGAATTCGTCAAAATTTATAACTTGTTTTATAATACAAAAACAAAGTGTAACGCAGTTTGTCAAGGGACCATCACATCTACGGAAGGATAACATTTCATAATACAAAATTTTTTGAAGACGTTTTGAGCAGGTACAGCTTGTATTAAATGCTTGTCACCGTATGTATATTTAAATCATTTTAAAACAAGGGGGCTTGTCGCTCCAGCAGCACGTTTTATTTTATCACACACTCCAATTTTAATTCATAGGATAATAAACACAAATTATATCTGCACGCACAAGTCAACACCAGGGGAGACTCATATTCAGGGGGACCCGCGTTTTATATCCACTCGTTCGGCCTAATTTACTCTTTTAAAAATCACTCCATGTGAATGCCGGGATGGTTTCTTGGTCAAGTTCTTTCTTGTTACCGTTTGCCCTAGCAACTAGCTCCGTCTCAAAAGGGTGTAAACTTTACTTTTTTTTATTATAAGTTTAGCTTGCACGCCACACAGAAAATGTAAGCTCACTTACGAGAATCGAGTAGGCAGACACGAATAAAAAATATTTACATCTGTTCATTATAAGAGGAAAGGGGGTTGCACCTTTTTCTCTCGTATCGAATCCACGACATCGGGCTTTCAGAATCACGAGTCATCCTCGTTTCAAAGACTACGAACTTAAAAAAAAATATCGTTACATGTCATGTAGGCAAATGTGTAAATATTAACTAAAAAATTGCTATATTGAGCACAAATATTCAATTGGTATAATGTATTCACGGTAACTTCAAGATTTTCTGAAGCCCTGCTAAAGATCTACTTCCAGGGAGCCGATTATGTATCCTTCCGCAGTATGTAATCAAAACATTGCCATGTGACACCTGTCAAACGTTTTGCAAACAAAAACAGTGCCATGTGGGTACTCTCAAATATTTTGTAAACAAACAGTGCCTTGTGGGAACTGTCAAATATTTTATTAACAGTGTCCATGTGGGAACTACCAACATTTATTTTTGAAGAGAAACAATGCTAATCTTAACTGTCATATACTTTAATAAAATTCTCCAAATGTCTAAAACAAATGCTAATCAATTTAGCAAAATATTGTAATACATACAAAAAGGTAGATTGAAGTATATATCGGAACTGTTTATTATATAATTTAATTAAAGTTTGCTTATTGTATGAAGATTTATTTACATATTTGGTGTAAGGAAAAAGTTAAATTTTACATAATAAACTTTTGGAAGTAGCATTCAGGTTAAAGATTTCACTGTGATAAATGGTACCGTATTTTATCACATATAAGTCGCACATTTTATTTAAAAAATTTTATTGAAAACTCGGGGTGCGACTTATAAGTGAGAAAAATTCCTCCAGCCCCGCACTAACGTTTCATTTACTACGAATTCACGGCCCGCGGCTCAATTTCCAAACTCTTAAGAGAACAAAATCACTTTCATTTTTAAACCTGCGGTGTAGGTACATCGCTTTTCCATTAAGAAACTGTCGCACTTCTTCACTGCCACAACATCAAAACAACACTACCTGCGGCGCAAAGACGATATAATAGAAAGACGTGTAAGCAAACGCTACTGTGCTGCTATCTCTTACGCTTCACAAAAAGCTTTCGAAAATAATCGATTATCAGTTATTGACCAAAATTCGATTCCTTTTCATTCTTTTAAAATATTTTTTTCTGTTAAGGATTGCGAAGGGAATTACGCAACGGAAATATTCAAATGGCTTTCTATATTTTGCACGTTTATTTGATAAAGTGCAGAAATAACAACGCTATTACTAAAATTACATCTTAACCTAGAATTATCTTATAAGTAGAAAGAATGTGTTACGTTAGTTTTATAACCACAATTCAGCGTCTCCAATATCCAATATGGCGTGGTTATACTTCTGAAAAAAACGTGCCCAAACGGACAAGATGGAGTGTATGAGTCCGCTGGACAGACACTGAAATTTATTTAATTTCAATTAATAACAGTGAAATCTTTACCCATGAGTGCTACGTGAAAATGTAAATATATAGTTTAGCAATATTAACTTTACAATTACGGCATTAAATTTATACATATTAATATTTAACCTACGAACTATTTCTTTTCAGCTATAACCAACATGTCCCTTCAAAATCCGTTGTTAATTCGTACGGACTTTTAACAAATTATTATAATTTATTAAAAAAATATACTTAAAACTTAAAACAACCAATTTATATAGTCCTTCAGTGCTAAAAGCAAGAAAACCTTTTTCCATATATATTTTTTTATAACCAATTGAACATGTAACGCCTAGGGTGATTTTTGAAAGGTTCTTTTCAAAAGTATCGAAGATACCGTGAATGGATTATATCAGCAATTCCTTGCATTTTTCAGGCATACCGAAAAACCATTTTGCATATTACAGGTATTTAAAGCTACCATTTTGCACAGTCTGATAATGCTAGAAATATATTTATTTTGTGAGAATATATATTCTCCAGCAAACGATTCCTCTCATCTGCTGTTGCTTAAACTTATAAATATTTCCACGCCCACACACACAGTGTTCAATTAGTGTTAAACCGTTTGGAAAAAACTAACATAATATTATATCAGCACGCTTACAGAAATACGAGTGTAAACCTCCTTTCATGAATAAAAGATATAACCCTTGTTGCGCCGGAAAAACTTAAGGAATTTGGCACAGAAATAAATATATATACTCACATGAAACCCATTTAAGGTAAGGGGAAACAGGCCACCCATTACAGAAATAGGTTTTAGAAAACCGATGAGTAATTAGCCAATGAAAAACATTGTTGGCGATTGAACGAAGACGAGTAATTGGTTGACTAATTATAGCCAATGAGAAACATGGGTTTGTTGGGTGTGGGGAGGTGGGGGGTCAGTCGTCTGCTGGGTGTGGTGCTGGAGGAACCTTCGAAAATGTAAGTTTTTTTAAAAATAATAACTCTTAATAATAACTTAATAATAACTTTTAATAAAATTTATTTTTGTAAAAATTGGTTTTCAAGTTTAAAGGTAGTCAGGGGTCAGGTCAAAGGTTGAGGTCACTGACATCCAACATGACGGACAAGATGGCCGCCGGCTGACCGGAATGACAGCACGAACAGCTCAGAGCTCCGGTCCCAGGTCTCGATGGCCCAAAGTCGACTTTATCATTCTACTTATAACATTTTGATATATCGATATTTCTTCAACACCCCTACCGTGCGCACTTCTGCCGGAGTCCCACAAACTTGGTACGACACGGAAAAAACCGTAACCACGACACGACGATTATATTTTCAATTTATCTCAATGAATTTACAGCCATACAGTTCACTCACGCGACACGAAGAGTAGCATTTTTTTTTCGGAACATTTACAAGACACAGATCGACGAAGTTTGTTTCAAAGGCGGCGGGCAGACAGGAAAGTTGGAAAACATGATGGTGTCAAAGATTGCAGGTGTTATGGTATTAGAAGGTAAAATTGTAAAAGAGTTAAATCCTATAAGTTTCGTCATTTTAGCAAACATTATCCATACAATTTCGTTTTACAAGATTGTACTCTCTTTCTGTCGTGCCGCAGGACACGAAGAAAATATAAATAATTTCTAATTCAACCAACATCGTAGCGAAAGCATGCCACACAGTTTCATTTTACAATGTTGTACGCTCTTTCTGTCGTGCCGCAGGACACGAAGAAAATATAAATAATTTCTAATCCAAAACTGCTGGTCGGACGACAGAATTTTTCGGGCTTACATCACATCTATCTTGTATTTGATTGGCTGTTCAGTTTTAAGTGTCGTATCGGGGCTGTCGTGTCGTGCATTTCGCCGGCGTCACATAGCTCCGACCGTAGAGGGAACATGTTGTAGTGTTCATTCTAGCTGCGCAATGACCACTCCCCGCGTTCCTACACTGTACTGATTTTCTGTATATTACACAGTGTGGATAGAGTTTGAGGTTAGAACACTGTTTATGTGGTGGTTTTGAGAGGTTTGTACACTTTCTCTAACCCAGTTTTAATGTAATTAGAATATATTGAAGTTCCAATATGCTATTTACATAAAAATGTGGGTCTGTTGATATTTCACAAGTAAACACCACTTGTTGACCATGTGACTTGGACATTTCTATTGGCCATGGGCGAGTCATGTTTGTTGATATGCTCAGAAGGCCGAAGTCAGTCTACAGTATCTCTAGTCACTATTATTATTACTAATAGACTTGCGGTTGGCGGCTGCCCGGTGGCAAGTTCAACCTCCTTCCCCCTCCTCCACTTCCAACTCACTTTATTGAAATTCCAAACACCTATTATTATCTCCTCCTGCAATAAATACAATTCTCTCACCGACCTCACAAGCGTGGATTGCCTACCCCGCTCTGTTCTCCCCCATACCCTCTGTATTTTTACACTGTGGTTTCTTGTCCCTCTGTACACCTCCCTTTGATGACAGCCAGCAACATAACTTCCACCATCGTCCTTTTCCATTCACCACTCTGGATAACCTTACCAGTCCTTCAAAGGAACTCCAGCTCATTTCCTTCATCATTACTGATGGCCGAAAATTCCCTTCTTCCTCGCCTTCCTGACCCTGCCTTTTCCACCTACCCATCACTCTAGTTGCCCTTCTGCTTACCTTCTCCAGCTTTGTCTCAGACAAGCACTGGCACATCCTACACGGCAGTTGAAACGAACACTCAATCAAATACATTACGTGTCTGATGTCGGTGCGACGAAAATTGTCGCACGACCAGCCGTTTTACAGTTTTGGATTATAAATAATTTATGTTGTTGTCGTTTCGTGCAACACGACCACCAGGGTGTACAGTGTTGTAAAACTAAATAGACTAACTTCCCCCTACTGTGGAAAATGTTCATCTTACAACGGGAAAATTATATGAAACTTACCGGATCAAAGAAATAAAATTGAAATTATACCGTGCCGTACTTTAGCGTAAAATCCGTACTCTTTGTCAGCATTATATGTTCAAAATTTTCTTTCTGTCTACCGCCTTTGAAACTAGTTTAAAAACACACATGGCCTGCTGAGAACTACAGCGGTGGTAAGTCTTGAATTTTGAGATTTGGACATATTCACAGAATCCCATTGATTGCGATGACTATTCTTTAAATGCATAGTAAAGTACGCCATAGTTCAAATGGTTGTCAAGAGGTAGCACCCCACTGGTTTTAATGTATATGTAAATAGAGCTAGCTGTTTATAATCTGACTTGCACTAAACTGTCCCTAAACAGCAGAAGCTCCTAGTTGAAGATAGTGGTTCACTGCCAGATGAAGATTCAGAAGGGGATTATGGATAAAATGCATCATACTAAGTGCCAGACATTATGTTCGTAGTATGCTACAATGTCTCGTTAGTGTAGATAAGTTTGATGTAAATATGACAATTACATATCTTTTTGGAACTTTCATTTTTCAAAAGTTTTTTCCCATAAAATTGTATTTTACAGATTACTACATCTCTAAACGCCTTTTAATTCCTGACAAAATATTTTGTGATTTTTCTGTGGCGACAAACGCTAAAATTACTTTTTTTAATTTTTTTTAATTTGCGTTACTCGACTTCCACCACTATGCTTCTGAGCATCCGATATATAAATACTGTGCAATAGTAAAAACATTTTTACCATACATACGAAAATAAAGCAGGTGAATAATTTTCGATAACATGTACATGCTGATATTCGTCGTAATTATTGTACAGTGAAAAAATAAAATAGAGGTAAGAAGATAGTTTTGTATGCAGTACAAAATGACGCATGTTATAGCTTAACTACTGCTTCACAGACCACACACAGATTATCACCTTTAAGGCATATATATTGACATACTGATTCATATTATAAACACAGGATTGATTGTATTGCATACGAAATGTGGTTATCACGTAGTGATGTGTTTACCGAGTGACTTGGCCGAGGTACTCCTTGTTGTGTAAATATCACCCAAAATGTAAAGTTGCTTTTCTGGTGAAGCGTTGATTTGTTTGAGAAACGTAAGTGTGCATGCACGAAAGACCGGGCAACAGAGGACTAAAGTTAATATCTCTGTAGTCACTGTTTATGAACTCTTTATCAGTATGGACTAAACCTGAACTAATAGGTATGGGGGACCTAGGTTGTGATGTCATTTGATGTGCGTGTGACGATGTGTCGGTGTCATCAAATACTTTATATCACAATGCCGGGCACACTGTTTATTTAGCACGGGGAAGCTTTGGGAAACCAATTTCACTAGCGTATTCTACGGGGAACTCTGTGAAAAGAGCTGCAATTGCGATTCCCTACTGTTATTTATCGCGCATTTGCTTGTTCTTTTTTTAATGTTATACTATTATTACGAACGTTTCTTCATAGTTTTATCACAGAGTACGTAAGCATAGAGGTGAAACTGCCTTTTATACCGCGAACTCCAGCTGTAGACGCTAGCAAAATGTTGGAACGCCGTTCTCCAATCAGCGCCTGGTAAGCTACCGTCCAGCTGGCAGCCCAGCCAGTAGGCAACATTTCGCAACGTGTAGTAAGTAGTCAGTGGTACACAAGGGCCTTCCACAGAGTCTTGCACAGCCAGTTGGCAAATGGGCACGCCAACATCGAAACGCCACGCAATTTAGTCTGTGTACTTAAGGATTTAGAGTAGATGGTAATTAACAGATGCAGTTTCGCACAAGTCCCGCAAGGTTCACAAGCATAAAGTTGTTACCAATATGTAGCTATACCGAGTGTCCTGTATTGTGATATACACAATCGAATCACATTATTATTACCACCTGCTAGTATCCAGAGTAACCGCCCTTCGCAGCACGGACAGCAGCTAGACGAGCTGGCAGTGACTCAGTCAGGTGCTGATAGGTCTGCACGGGTGTCTGGAGCCATGCTGTCTGCAGTGCGTCCAACTGTTGAAGGGTGCGTGGCGGAGGAGACAGACGGCGAACACGACGATCGAGGTGGTCCCACAGATGTTCAATTGAATTGAATTGGTTGTTTCGGGGCCAGGGAAGAACTGTGAAGTCTTGATCATGCTCTTCCAGCCACGTGCGGACACTTTTAGCCGTGTGGCAAGGCGCATTATCGTGCTGGAAGATCCCATCCTATCGTGGAAAGACAATCATGTACGGGTGGACGTGATCGCAGAGGATGGATTCATAATCAAATCGATCAAGAGTGCCTTCCACACGGATGATGGGACCTAGAGAATACCACGAGAACATTCCCCAGACCATAACACTTCCCACCACCGCCTTGTGTTCGTCCAGCAATGGATGCAGGGTGCTGGTTCTCAGACATTTCTCACCGGACACGCTGACGTCCATCCGTTCTGTGCAGCTGAAACGTGACTCGTCTGAGAAGGCTACCCGTCGCCAATCAGCAGCGGTCCAGTCGCCATACGTCGAGCAAATTCCAGTCGTTATGCACCTGTGTTAGCATGGGTGCAGTCACACTCAGTCTACGCCGGAGCCCCATTCGCAGAAGGGTTCGCTGAACTGTTGCGGTAGACACGTGTCTGGATGCCCCCTAGTTCATTTGGACGGTGAGCTGTTCCACTGTAGCCTGTCGGTTGGCCTTCACGCACCGTCGTAGTCTACGTTCACCTCGGACATCAATGGTGCGTGGAGCTCCGCAGTTTCCACGACGGTTATTCCNGACGGTGAGCTGTTCCACTGTAGCCTGTCGGTTGGCCTTCACGCACCGTCGTAGTCTACGTTCACCTCGGACATCAATGGTGCGTGGAGCTCCGCAGTTTCCACGACGGTTATTCCCAATGTTGTCATTCGTCCACTCACGATGCGCCTTTACCACAGAGGCACGTGAACAGTTCACAAACGTCGCGGTTTCCGAATGCTGCTCCCCTGGGCTCGAAATCCGATGATGNCCACAGAGGCACGTGAACAGTTCACAAACGTCGCGGTTTCCGAATGCTGCTCCCCTGGGCTCGAAATCCGATGATGATCATCCCTTTTTGCAACTTGATTAAATCGCTTCCCTTACCCATGACAGCAGGAAGCGCAATGTGTACAGCCNGATGATCATCCCTTTTTGCAACTTGATTAAATCGCTTCCCTTACCCATGACAGCAGGAAGCGCAATGTGTACAGCCAGCCTGTCGGTCGCATTATATACCCTCTTCACCAGTCCACGTCACGTGCCATACGTCATGGGCTATGCGCTGCAGATGGCACTTCTAGCAGGTGGTCATAATTATGTGATTCGACTGTGTAGGTACATTAGTGGCGTAGGTAGAAATTTATTTTGGAGGGGTTTTTGTTCATTGATAAAACTGTGCCTATAAAAATTTTCAGCTGAAGAACAACATATGTAGACACCTGTTTTTTATTTTACTAATTATTTTACAGATTTATTTATTTAATTGCTCATTTTACCAATAGTTAGCTATACTTATTATCTTTTTAATTTGGCTCTCATTAGGGAGGAGGTGGTTGAAACCCCCCTTCCCTCTGTGTCTACGCCCTTGGTGGGCATGAAGCTAGTTAGTAGGCCTAGCGTGGGAGGTTATGTCGCGTGGTGGGCAGCAGGTGGCCGGCGGCATGTGCGGAGGTCGCAAGGCGCGCGTAGTGTGCCCTCGTCACGAGCACTGCAGTTTTCCCAAGTTTGGCCTCTGGACCAGGGGACTGGTTCGCCTTGCCACAGCCGCGCGCGAGCCCACGTCGCAGTCAGCAGTCGCGCTGGGTCACCGACACCGTGCTCCAGTCGACAGTTTAGCCATTATGGACTGTTCACGATAAAGTGAGCATTGCCATGGGACTGATCACTTTTTTCTTGCGTCGGTCAACTTCTCTGCATTAACGAAAATAAAATCATTTCAGTACCATGCTGAATTGCCAGGAACCTGCTAACTTCACGTTATTATTTGGCACCAAGGCAGACATCACAGTCCTGTGTACAATCGAACAGGCGGCAAATGTCAGCGTGGTTCAGTTGGAACTCCTCTAATGGTAATTTGTCAACTACATATCTGTCGAGGAATGTTGTATTCTGCATTGCATAACACACTAACATGGCATTTCCTCTATACAATGGTCATAAATGAATAAATATATGTTTATGTAAAAATACATGTATGTAGTATGTTTTTGGTTATGTTTACATTTTCATACGTCACATTCCACGATGTGTGATTGAAATTAAATTCATACACAGGTATTTATACATATATTATATACATATATATTTATTCAGTTATTTAAATTGTTTAAAAAAAGTACGTATGTATAAAGTTATGTCTACAGTTTTCTTTGCTGTATCAAGTGTGAAATAATTAATATGGTGGCGATTGGGATTTGGTAAATCAGTATTTAATGCTTCGGTAAATACTAAACTAAACTACCAAGNTAATTAATATGGTGGCGATTGGGATTTGGTAAATCAGTATTTAATGCTTCGGTAAATACTAAACTAAACTACCAATTACGTCATATACTTAAATATACTTAATCGAGTCGCTTGACCATTTAGTAAATTAAAAGCGCCAATTGGAACACGGCCTGAGCCTTTCGGGCCGCCCGAGTCCTAAACTAAAAATGCAGTAGGCCGACTGTCGTCTTTTGCTCATGTCTCCAACATTGATTCGCCAAANTAATTAATATGGTGGCGATTGGGATTTGGTAAATCAGTATTTAATGCTTCGGTAAATACTAAACTAAACTACCAAGTACGTCATATACTTAAATATACTTAATCGAGTCGCTTGACCATTTAGTAAATTAAAAGCGCCAATTGGAACACGGCCTGAGCCTTTCGGGTCGCCCGAGTCCTAAACTAAAAATGCAGTAGGCCGACTGTCGTCTTTTGCTCATGTCTCCAACATTGATTCGCCAAANCGCCCGAGTCCTAAACTAAAAATGCAGTAGGCCGACTGTCGTCTTTTGCTCATGTCTCCAACATTGATTCGCCAAACGCCAGTACAACTGCCAGTGACATGATCAACAATGATAAATGTGTTTTACATTTAAATTCTCAACATACCAGCTACTTTTATATAAATAAAATATTTTGACCAACTTCAATATTATCTAGTTTCAGTAAAACAGATTAGAGGAAGTGTACAAACATCTCGGAGCACCTACTTACATAAAACGTGTTCTAACCTCAATTCCTATCCTCGTTTTTGGCAGTGCTATTGGCAGAAAATCAGTCCAATGTTCGAACACTGAGTGGTTAATGCGCAGTTCGAATGCGCACTCTACGGCCCGAGTCCTCCCGCTAAGGGAGAAAATGGTCCTTAGAATTATATACAAAAGTTGTGACCAAATGATCGGTTTGGTGTAAACTATTCCGAACAGAATCCATGACTACATTACTAACATGTGAAGTTGAGTGAAATTTTATTCGTACGAATGGCCTATAAACAAGTAGGTACAAGAAGTTACCTTTGATATTTTCAAAGTTGTCATCTCCGTGACGCATTGAATGAGTGTTTGTGATTGGAAGAAGTTGAAAGGGCCGGAACTACATTGCACACATTGCTGTGCTGCGAGCCGGGTAAGTCGACGCAGCTACTCGGTGCCGCATTGGAAGTGCTTTAACAATTATTATCTTGTTTAATATTTTGAATGCAGTGTTCTCTAAACACACACTAAGAATTTGGTCATGTTTATGTTCTTCGTAAGCAAATGCCTTTAAGAGAGACCAGGTTTGTCGCATTGTAAAAGTTTTTGCTAAAGTCCAACAAAAATTTAAAGATTTTTAGGGCGTGACAGAGCGGAGATGTGAACCATTTTTGAGAAACGACCAGTGGCTCCGGCATAGCTGCAATATTTAGTATAACCTTTGGAAGGATGGGCGGCCTGCATGTCGCTGAATTTTATGTCTTATTAGCCACAGTGACTTCAGGGAATCGCTGGAAAGTTTAATAATTAATTGATGCAACTGTTCACTGCAACGAAGTTTTGCAGGGCAAGATCATCGTTTATTTGAAATTCAGTGCACGTTCTTACGGACTATTGGAAATGTCAGTCACAATTTACAGCAAGTGCAGACAGTGCAGAGACTGACGCGCACCTTCCAAATAGCATTTGACCCTTGAATGTACTCATAACATATTTACTCATAACATATTTACTCATAACATATTTACTCATAACATATTTACAGTTCTACTTGCACCCTTCATACTTCCTCTAGGTGTCTGGCATATTTCTGCTGAACATGCAACTGGATCACCATATCCAGTCCCAGTGGCTGGAGAAGCTTATGTCGAAGTATACTGTTCCACAAGTAACCTGGGGATCGTTTTTGGTCATGGAACCTTCCAGAAATCCTGAAGATATGTTTTCACAGAAACATGGTGTTACTGCATGTTGGTGCATGATTTTTCGGGGAAGAAATAGGGCCTTGCACTGCGGTAGCGATTGATTCCATCCTAGATGTTCTCGGGGAATTGCTGCTAGTAGCCAACGACAGCTTTGGCAGGCGGATTACCTTCGCCTCAAGCACGGTCTTCCTTAGCTTTGCATTCCGCCACGACCATAAGTGTCCTCTGCCGCAAAAGGAATTAACAAGGCGATGCTAGTACCGCCGAGAAAATTTAGCCCAAGCTAGAAAATCTTGTCGACCTTAACCTTGGGTAGCCAGAGAAATGCACAGTCCGCACTAATGAAAGACGCTTCAGATCATACAAAGGACGTGTTGAATGCCCCACCCATGTGACGGGTACCAGATGTTAACTCATCCTCACATTTTCGTGAGACTTTCTCAAATACAGTGGTATTTCGTACGAACGTCTTTTCAACGCTGTGGCCGAGTGAATTGATGCTAAATGTCGATTGAGTGCTTGTACATAATTTCTTCTTTCGAAACCAAGCCCACCCCTAGTAACCACTGTATTTAACCTACATGCTTAGTTACGCCACCTCCCCGCAATCTACGGCTAGTTTGCGTAATCGCGGTAGAATAGTAGGAGGGAGGGGTAGAGTTAAAGGCGGTAAAGATGGCGGTGCCACCTACGTCACATCATTTGCCATGTGCCTTTGTACACTAAATACAAGATAGGCGTGCAAGTGTTTTCGTCGTGCAGCATGGAACCAAGAGTCTGGAAATGCAGTTCTAAGCAATTTTGAATANGTGCAAGTGTTTTCGTCGTGCAGCATGGAACCAAGAGTCTGGAAATGCAGTTCTAAGCAATTTTGAATAAATGCAATATTTAATCTGCTGTACTCAAAATGTCTTGGATATTGTATCCGCTAGTAGTTTTGAGCTAAGCTGTCAAAACAAAAATCACGAATACGTTCTTCTAGTGACTTTTTTGAAGTACATATGCAATACTATTAGCGGTTCTCANGTCAAAACAAAAATCACGAATACGTTCTTCTAGTGACTTTTTTGAAGTACATATGCAATACTATTAGCGGTTCTCATGAGCTCGCCAACTGCCACAGTCGTCACGTGATAAGTAAAGGATACAACTCTGCAGAACTTCGTTAGACTTTGCATTTTTTAAGGAAATAATTAATGCAATTTTTTGATTTTTTTTTGGGACGTAGGAATTGGTTAAACAAACTATCGACTGTCTGGGCATTCTTTAAATGTATGCTGTGCTCCTTTATCTCCACAAAATGTATTATTTTTTAAACATTATTTAGGATATATTCTTCTATGTTTGTAGTTGCATTTCAAAGAAGTATTCTCTGGTAGTAGTTTTCAGGTCGTCCGTCAACTGTCTGTAAACGAAGTTCGGGAATTTTATCTTCATGCTGCAGAGTTAAATTATTGCATGTTCAATCTGGATGTCAAGGAGGTCATACTCTGTTGGGTCCACGTACGATTTGTCATCAGTTAAACTATGTTAAAAAAAAATATATATATTTTTTACCAGGAGGGCAACATTTTCCGGTGCTCAGCCTTGCTATATCTTGTTAAATTTCCTGCAGAAAGTCCTCTCTTGCGCAGATCTAGTACAGAATAATTCATTATTGAAGCATGGTCAGGTAAGCAACCTTATACTCGTGAAAGATAAACGAGATAATAATTATTTTTATTTGCTTTTGTATTACCTCATTTAAGTAAATCTTGACGCATAGCGTAGCACAAAATCTTGTATACTTTGTGCAATCCACACAGAGGTGCAGATCAATGATACGGCGAGGGAATAGTTGCATTGAGGGGGCGGAGGTTGTAGGCGACCGCGCACTTGTGTGCCGGCCGGCGATAGGCTCGCTCACTAAATGGGCAAGGCGTTTCAGGTAGAATGATCGTACGGAGATAAATGGGTGGTAAAGGGACAATGCAAGGTTCAGTTGAGAACCCGCGAAGGAATTTTTCCAAGCCTTGAAATTAACCCGGTATCTTAGAACTTGGCTCCCTTACCATCGGATAGACCATGTCGTAGCGAGTGGTTATTTCGCGTTGACTCACAAGAATGTCGTTCTTTGTGAGGAAATGTGGGATAAGATGCAGCGTAGTTGCGCGTTATAACTGGTCTGACCAGTCTCGAAAGTGATATTCGCACGCTGTTTGATGTAATGTGAGGCTCCAACCGCACCGACAGCCGGAAACAGTATACGGATGTGCGGTTTACACGGTTCAGCGTGCGCCAAGCAGGTTCTCGATCGCGTCGACACTGATCGCTGCTTTATCGCTGCCTGCGTGGACTTCAGTATCACTTGTCTCATTTTTGAGACGGAAACTTTATATATAATGTATGCAGTGAATCCATAGCACTGATAGTATGCTTCTGTATCATTGTCGCGCGTGCGTAAGAAAGAGACACATACGAGTACAGACAGGAAGAGAGGGAGACAGATACATAGATAGACAAGAGACGGAGAGAGAGATATAGACGAAGGGAGATATATATATATATANAGAGAGGGAGACAGATACATAGATAGACAAGAGACGGAGAGAGAGATATAGACGAAGGGAGATATATATATATATAGACTAAGGGGGAGAGAGAGATATAGACGAAGGGATATATATATATATACATATATATATATATATATATTAGAAGAAGGGAGAGAGATATATATTAGAAGAAGGGAGAGAGAGAGATATAGACGAAGGGAGAGAGAGAGAGAGAGAGATATAGACGAAGGGAGATATATATATATATATATATATATGTACGAAGTTGGAGAGGGAGGAAGAGGGAGAGAAATTCGACCTTTTATACACCAGGCACCATTGATGTATTTCCACGAAATAAAATTTTATCGTGTTATCATCTACCCAAATGTATCGGCGCACAATGTCACTGTGTTAAGCCCGAGATACACGAGGCTAGTATTCCGAAGCCAGGATAGTAAGTTGTGCTAGCAAGCTAGTAACACTGGCGTCGTGTATACAGAACTAGCTTTATTTCTGGGCTAGTAAGCTAGTGGGAAAGCTAGTAAGTTACCGTCTCAAGCCAGGATAGTTTAATAGGATGGGGTTCTATTTTTTGAGCTAGTAGCGCTCCCCGCCACTGATTTTCCTGTCCTGGCTTGTCTACCAGCTTCGTGTGGCCGGTGAAGCTAGTACCCGATCGGCTAGTGTGCAGTGACGACGCTTGTTTGTTTTCTGACCGCTGTGACCAGGTGTTCCTTAATCATGCCGAAACTGAGTACCGATATTAATTTAAAGTTTGTACAATTGTACCGTGAGGAGGAATGTCTGTGGAACGCCACTATTCCATCTTACAAAGACAAGTGTATGCGTGATTCATCATTACAAAACATGTGTGTCAAATTATTGACAATGGGCATAGTGANGTGTATGCGTGTTTCATCATTACAAAAAATTTGTGTCAAATTATTGACAATGGGCATAGTGATTACTACCAAAGAGATAAAAGCTAAAATAAAAAATTTAAGAGCAACTTATTGTCAAGAACTGTCAAAAATTGAAAAATCAACTAGGTCTGGAGCAGGTTCTACAGAGGAGTATAAGTCAAAATTAAATTGGTTCGAGGAAATGCACAGTTTTATTAAAAATGTGCCTATGAAAAGAAAAACAACGGTAAGTTGCATGGTATTTACTTATTTATTACTTACATTTACACTAAAAATGTATGCCTTTGTAATACACAGTCGAGTTTATAAGTCTATGCTTATTATTTTCAACGTGGTTTATATAAATAGGATTGATTTACGGTCTTGATATCATTCTTGTTTGCCAAAACACGGCACCGTCGTCGTTGTTGAAGTAGTTTTTAAAGGTTTCCCTTTTCTCGATTGCTGAAATCGAAGAATGGTTACTTCCTNCCTTGTTTGCCAAAGCACGGCACCGTCGTCGTTGTTGAAGTAGTTTTTAAAGGTTTCCCTTTTCTCGATTGCTGAAATCGAAGAATGGTTACTTCCTTGTTGACATAACCTTTGTAAGCCCGTAGTTTCTGTCCTCCAAGAACCGAGAGAGATGGTTCCTGCTTCAATATCTTCCTCATCAACATCACTGCTGGTTATATAAGCGTTTCGATTTTCTTTTCTCAACCAATTATGCAAAGCGCATGCTGCTAATACAACTTTGTCGACCGTATCTACATTACTTGCAATTGGTTTTTGAAATACACGAAATCGGCTTGACAATATTCTAAAGGTAATTTCCACTACGCGTCTGGCTCTGGATAGTCGGTAATTGAAAACTTTCTGTTCCAATGTTAAATTGTCACCTGGGTAGGGTTTCATANTCGGCTTGACAATATTCCAAAGGTATTTTCCACTATGCGTCTGGCTCTGGATAGTCGGTAACTGAAAACTTTCTGTTCCAATGTTAAATTGTCAACTGGGTAGGGTTTCATAATGTATGGTTTTAATGGAAATGCGGCATCCGCAACAATCACTCCACCATTTGGTAAAAGATTATTCTCTAGTTTATTATATATGGAGCAATTTCTAAATACACTTCCATCAGATGACATTCCACTAGCTCCAACATCAATATATCGAAAGCAATAGTCATAATCTACTATTGCCATAAGAACAATACTGAATACTTTTTTATAATTAAAATATACACTTCCACTGTTTCCAGGAGCTATAATTTGTATATGCTTACCATCAATGGCACCGTAGCATAATGGAAAATTCCATCTGTTTCTAAATCCGTTTTCTATTTCTGACCATTCTTCGGTACTTGTTGGTATCTGTAAAAAAATGTATATTTATGATTAATAAGTTACTTTTATTTTTATTTTAGGACAGTCAAGAATCAGCAATAAATAAACAGCAAGATAACAGCGAAACCAATATTGAAAGTTGCATTGATGACGGTGAAGATGTTCACATTTCAGAAGATTTTTCATCTCAGCCATCTACATCTTCATCAGCTAATATGATGCAACCAGCTGTGAAAACATTGACATCTGCTAATAAATCACAGGGCAAAGTGCCAGCGACACCAGCTCCGAAGAAGAGAAAAATTGCGCAAGTGGCAACATTGGTTAATGAATTAAGGCTGATCAAGGATGATTTAAAAAGTACACCAGTGTGCGAGCCACAACAAAATGAGCACGATATTTTTGGATCATATGTAGCTAGTCAACTCAAAATGTTATCTACTGCACGGACTATTAAGACTCGGGACGAAATCAATGCTATATTATCTCGTAGTCTAATGGAAGATTTAATAAATGATGGCAACACAATATGTTCATACCAGTCGCCTAGTCAAGACTCTTCAGACTCGCACACGACAAACAATACTTTATCAATGCCACTTTCATCAGGTGCCTCGAATTTAGCAACAACCGAATATCAAGCTCATTACCAACAACAAAATCCTTCTTCCCAAAATCTTGATGAGATTACTTTCCATTTTCCACACCAGGACATCGAGAATCCCATTGCTGCAGCAGTTATCAATGCATAATTTTTAATTAGATTATCTTACTACTTTACTACAAAAAAATGTAATAAATAAAAAATAAAAAGTTAATATTACAAACCTTGATGTTTTCTTTCAATGCCTTGTATATTTCGACACATACTTCTGGTATAAATCTAGATATGGAAGATCTTGAAACCCGATAAAAGTGACTGAGTCTCCTGTAACTAATGCCGGACGAAAGAAAATCTAAAGTGATCTCCAATTTTACTCTTGCTGGTAACGCCTCTCTCATAATAGTATTCACTCGTTGTATTTTGGGCTTCACAAGACTCAACAGAATATCAAACTTTTCTGGCATCATTCACAGAACACTCTTGTACTCACCTAGATCTTCATTGCGAAGTTCTTCTAGAAGCCATGCAGATGATCCACGCTTATTCTTAAAATCCATGGTTTTGTCCAAATACGTTTTTGTAACAAAACTTCTATTAATTCTTCTACTGCAAATTGGCATAGTTCCCGAAGTAACTGTTGTAATCGAATTGATTTTCTTTTACAAATGCTGTTCATTTTTTCCACGGACCGAACGTATTGTTACACTGCAGGGATACTGGCTTCATTTCCTAGCATCATGTAAACCGTCCTAGCTTGTGCTAAGGCAAGCTAGTAGCTAGCTTCAAAGCCAGGCTAGAAGGCAAGCTACTAGCTTACTATCCTGGCTTCGGAATACTAGCCTCGTGTATCTCGGGCTTAAGTGCAATAACAAGATATACATGTGGAGTACTAAAGAAAACAAAGTCGTCGCCGTTTTAACTGTAACAGGTAGGTAGGTAGGTAGGTAGGTAGGTAGGTAGGCTGGGCTTAACATCTCCCGACAGTGCGTTGCTCAGAGAAGCAGTAACGCAAAAGTAATCTGCTGTGGCAAGTAGGAAGGAACCATACCGGTATTCGCCTTGAGTGATTTTGGAGAACGATATAATGCCGAAATCAGGATGGCTGGGCTGTTAATCCAGGTCCTCCCGAATGAGCGTCCCGTTTAAACTGTGTCGGAGACAGCAGCACAGCAGTGAAGTAGCCACGTGCTTGTTACAGGTGGATGAAGAGTTAGCTGAATGTGGCGCCGCTACAAGCTTTCAGCCGCCTCGTCGTCGCAGAGCCTGGCTGCGGAGGAGAAGAGTTCGAGGAGCTCTGGTGGGTTCCGAGGAGCGAGCGCTTCGAAGAGGACGAGGTCCTCACGACAGTCGACCCGGGAGCAGAAGGACGTGAGACGCGATATGCAGGACAAGCGAACGCAGACGTCGCAGCCGGTGCGCTTCGTGGAGCACGAGTCGACCAAGAAGCCGGCGCCAGCACCAGGCCCCTTCAGACGCCCGCCGAACGCAAGGTAAGGATACAGAACACGTAAGAGTGCAGGGGTGAAACTGCCGGTTAAACATCGCGAACTCCAGTCGCACACACCACGGTGGGGATATTTGGGCGTCTCTTAACCCACCCGGACCCAGTCTACACAGTTGTGTACATCACACATGTGTAAGTAAATTTTGGTCTGGACTGCACACTGCGAGGCTCAATGATCAATGATCTTACCTAAGGGTAAATGAATCTCATACTGTGTTACTGGTTTAGGCCATAGTTGGTTCATATAGCAGTTGCCAAGCATATAGCCTACAGCACTTTGACTGTGGAGACGAAACAAGATCTGTATTGATGTGAGTACAGCACGCATCCTACAATTTTTAGTTTGCAACANTGGTTTTAATGGAAATGCGGCATCCGCAACAATCACTCCACCATTTGGTAAAAGATTATTCTCTAGTTTATTATACATGGAGAAATTTCTGAATCACTTCCATCAGATGACATTCCACAAGCTCCGACATCAATATATCGAAAGCAATAGTCATAATCCACTATTGCCATAAGAACAATACTGAATATTTTTTTTATAATTGAAATATACACTTCCACTGTTGCCAGGAGCTATAATTTGTATATGCTTACCTCAATGGCACCGTAGCATAATGGAAAATTCCATCTNCTTCCACTGTTGCCAGGAGCTATAATTTGTATATGCTTACCTCAATGGCACCGTAGCATAATGGAAAATTCCATCTGTTCCTAAATCCGTTTTCTATTTCTGACCATTCTTCGGTATTTGTTGGTATCTGTAAAAAAAAATGTATATTTATGATTACTAAGTTACTTTTTTTTTTTTAGGAGAGTCAAGAATTAGCAATAAATAAACAGCAAGACAACAGCGAAACCAACATTGAAAGTTGCATTGATGACGGTGTTCTACAAGTGTGAAGTCTTCTAAAAAGTAGAGTCGGTAGATGTAAATCATCAGCTAATATGATGCAACCAGCACACTTTTGTAGCTGTAGACGATTATTTAGTGTCCCGTTTCACGGTCGGACACCAGCTCCGAAGAAGAGAAAAATCGCGCAAGTAGCAACATTTGTTAATGAATTAAGGCTGATCAAGGATGATTTAAAAAGTACACCAGCGTGTGAGCCACAACAAAATGAGCACNTAATGAATTAAGGCTGATCAAGGATGATTTAAAAAGTACACCAGCGTGTGAGCCACAACAAAATGAGCACGATATTTTTGGATCATATGTAGCTAGTCAACTCAAAATGTTTTCTACGGCACGGGCTATTAACACTCGGGACGAAATCAATGCTATATTATCTCGTAGTCGAATGGAAGATTTAATAAATGATGGCAACACAATATGTTCATACCAGTCGCCTAGTCAAGACTCTTCAGACTCGCANGTTCATACCAGTCGCCTAGTCAAGACTCCTCAGACTCGCACACGACAAACAATACTTTATCAATGCCACTTCCATCAGGTGCCTCGAATTGAGCAACAATTGAATATCAAGCTAATTACCAACAACAAAATCCTTCTTCCCAAAATCTTCATGAGATTACTTTCCATTTTCCACGCCNTAAGGCTGATCAAGGATGATTTAAAAAGTACACCAGCGTGTGAGCCACAACAAAATGAGCATGGTATTTTTGGATTACCAACAACAATATCCTTCTTCCCAAAATCTTCATGAGATTACTTTCCATTTTCCACGCCAGGACATCGAGAATCCTATTGCTGCAGCATTTACGAACGCATAATTTTTTATTAGATTATCTTACTACTTTACTACAAAAAATGTAATAAATAAAAAATAATAAGTTAATATTAAAAACCTTAATGTTTTCTTTCAATGCCTTGTATATTTCGACACATACTTCTGGTATAAATCTAGATATGGAACATGTTGAAACCCGATAAAAGTGACTGAGTCTACTGTAACTAATGCCGGACGAAAGAAAATCTAAAGTGACCTCCAATTTTACTCTTGCTGGTAACGCCTCTCTCATAACAGTATTCACTCGTTGTATTTTGGGCTTCACAAGACTCAACAAAATATCAAATTTTTTGGCATCATTCGCAGAATACTCTTGTACTCGCCTAGATCTTCATTGCGAAGTTCTTCTAGAAGTCATGCAGATGATCCACGTTCATTCCTTTTTAAAATCCATGGTTTTGTCCAAATACGTTTTTGTAACAAAACTTCTATTAATTCTTCTACTGCAAATTGGCATAGTTCCCGAAGTAACTGTTGTAATCGAATTGATTTTCTTTTACAAATGCTGTTCATTTTTTCCACGGACCGAACGTATTGTTACACTGCAGGGATACTGGCTTCATTTCCTAGCATCATGTAAACCGCCCTAGCTTGTGCTAAGGCAAGCTAGTAGCTAGCTTCAAAGCTAGACTAGAAGGCAAGCTACTAGCTTACTATCCTGGCTTCGGAATACTAGCCTCGTGTATCTCGGGCTTTAAGGATGTAAACCCATGGTCTCGGGTTCAATTCGCGGCAGGGTCGGGTATTTTTCAGGCGTATAAACCAGGGTGGCTAGCATAAGGGAAAACAGGGAAAACCTGAGAGAGTCAGGAAATTTATATAAAATAGTTTAAAATTTATTTAATAAGATAATAAATATTAGATTCCAGCACTTACGCTACTTATGAATTATATTACTTTAGTTTATTCCACCTTCATAGGAAGATTTATGAGCCTGGAGACAATTTTTTTGTATGTTTAATCGTAACTATTATTACACATATTTTCTTGCAATTTTTTTATGCAGCAATCATTGGCATTGCAGAAAATATGTTTATAGGCGCAAGTGTAAGATTTTGCAAGAAATATTTCAAAACAATAATTTAAACACTTTAAGTGGTTCTCATGGAATTGATACATTGTATTGTCTCTTGTTTTTATATCCTGNCAAAACAATAATTTAAACACTTTAAGTGGTTCTCATGGAATTGATACATTGTATTGTCTCTTGTTTTTATATCCTGACTTTTTTCTGGTTATGAGAACACTAGTATTTAACATCTGTATCACCTTTTCCCATTTGCCATCTTTGTTCTTAGCTTGTTATTTTTTATTAGTTTTTTATAAATATATATTTTTTTCTGCATAAATAAATGCTATGTTATTGTTACCCATAACATTTTTGTAATTTATTTTGAGAAAAACATTACAATATTTTTAATATTTGCCGCGTAAACTCGATAGGAAAATGTAACAGGATANTAATTTATTTTGAGAAAAACATTACAATATTTTTAATATTTGCCGCGTAAACTCGATAGGAAAATGTAACAGGATACCCGGAAATGTCAGGGAATTAGTGCACTACGGACGTATGTATATTGTTAGCTATCACAGCACTGTAGTATATTGAATTTTTGTACAACTAGGTTTATCGTTGTGTTGTAAATTTTAAAATAAGGTATGGGACAAAGTCAGATTCCAGTTAAGTTTTTGGTACAGTTTCATCCTTTTCTTCAAATAAGCAGTTTTCAGAAACATTCCAAGGCCGCTCTAACAATGCCGCGCCTCAAAGGCTGTGTTTATTATAGTGGATAAGCTTCAAGTGTTTGAAATCAACCCAGGAAAGAAAGGTTTGCTCAACTCATCCACACATTACGGAAGTTTTTTTTGCACCTAGTGAGAAATTCGTGATGGAGCACGTGTCTTAAGCATCTAGTTTCTTGATGTGTTGCATGCACCGGGTTTAGGTGACTGGTGTCCTAGGCAAGGCTAACTTAACCAACCCCTTCCCCCACCACTTCCATTCACACATTTACTATATTGCTTTGGATTGAGCAAGAGAAGTAGGGAGCGAACGTGCACGCAGAAAATGAATAAAATGACTAAGTTTGTCATTCATTAAGTTGGTTTTTATTTCAAGTAATGTAAACTATTTCTTTTTAGAAATCTCTTTGCGAGTTGCGCCCCACGTCCGTTACCTCCTGACGGTCACCCTGGGCATTTGCCCAGTCTGCCCAGTTATAACACGGGGTCTATTGTGTTATGTTCTACAATCTGTAGACTCCGTGGAGGGGATGCACGACAGACATCCTCAGTCGTTCAGACGCTGTCTGTATGTAGAAACTGCGTGGTGCCTGCTTCGTCGGGAATGAATGGCCGCGCTGTGGCTGCCTAAGACCGCGTTCGGCGATAGCGAACGCGAGCGTGTTTGACGGCGTAAGGAGAAGCGCCGCAACCACATGGCACGTACTAGCTACACGTGCCAGAATCAGTGACCGGTCGCCTTCCCTTNTGCCAGAATCAGTGACCGGTCGCCTTCCCTTGCTCACGTGCACTACGATACTGACGAGGCTCCTCCCTCTCTCCCTCCTGTTAGTGGCGTTCCAGTCGTGTCTGTGCTCGTGATCGCACTAAGAGCTCTCCAGTCGTGTACACGTGTGTTCGTGATTGTACTATGGCTCGTCCTCCCACACTTCCTACGTGCTGACGTAACTCTCTCAACTCGTGAGACATTCTTTACGTCGGCTGTTCTCGGTTTATTAATCACCATTAAACATGCTTAGGACGTNCTCTCTCAACTCGTGAGACATTCTTTACGTCGGCTGTTCTCGGTTTATTAATCACCATTAAACATGCTTAGGACGTATTTTTTCCCTTCAGTTGTATTCTTCCGCCACGTATGCCTCCCTCTCATGTGAATGACCTCTCAACAGTTTAGACATGGAATACACAAGCTTATTAGTTGTTTTCGCACTAATTTTACTCCGTTCTTGCAACATTTNCTCAACAGTTTAGACATGGAATACACAAGCTTATTAGTTGTTTTCGCACTAATTTTACTCCGTTCTTGCAACATTATGTCCCTCAGTTGCGATTTTTTTCGATATGCATGGTTTTGTTACACTTTTCTATAGCTCGCTCTAAAGATGCTCAATCTGATAGGGATGTGGACACTGCTAAATTTTTCAGAATGTGTGGCCTAATATAAAGCAACCAGAGCCGGGCAATTTCTGCTACATGTGTGGGATCGTTNTCGATATGCATGGTTTTGTTACACTTTTCTATAGCTCGCTCTAACAATCTGATAGGGATGTGGACACCGCTAAATTTTTCAGAATGTGTGGCCTAATATAAAGCAACCAGAGCCGGGCAATTTCTGCTACATGTGTGGGATCGTTATCTTGCTGGAAGTAGCAATCGCTTATTAAATCCAGGTTTTCAATGTTCTTTTTAAAGTTACATTTAAGTGTCCGTATAACCGTATCTGCCCATATTTCCCTCTATGGAATCTAGTTCCCTACATCACATGAAGCCATACAACCCCAGACCATGATAGCATCACCACCGTCATGCTTAATAGTAGCTTGCGGATTACGGAGAAGTTCGGTCTTGGGCTTCGTTAATAACGAAATGCAACTACCATAGTGAAATATATTAAATTTACTCTCATCCGAGAACAAAACTCTATCCAGAAGTCCCTAAATAGTATTTTGCGAATGCTAACCTCCTTACTAGATTCGTCTTGCATATGTAGGGCTTCTGTCTTGGTACCCTGGCTCTGTAACTTGCACAGTTGAGAAATCGTCTTATTGTTCTGTTATTAGTGTTACTTGTATTCCAAATTGTTCATGCACATTAGTAGATACTACAGAGGACGTAACTTTTGCATCTTTCTTGACTATTCTCACTACTAGCCGTGTTTCCCGATCGACCAGTTTTGGTGGACGACCAAATCTTGATATATTTATTAAAGCTTTTGATTCTTTAAATGTTGGGTTACATTTTGCACAGTCGAACGACATCGTCCAACAGTGTTTGCAATTTCAGAATATGATTTGTTTTTACGACATAATGAAACAATGATTAGTTTCGTTTCCTCATGTTTTTTCCCTTGCGACCCATTAAAGTATTCTGTAGTAAACTAGTCGCTCCAATACAACACGTTTGAAATGCAATATGCAGCCGTAGGCGACGAAATGTGGACAGAGAGTTAGTCTGTCCGTTGTCCCTGTATTCACAACCAGTTATGCGAATTATTATGTCCGGCTTAGAACGCCTCCAGTGAGAAAGACGTTTTTTATTTCATAAATAAAGTTTACCCTATGATAGTTAATGCAGGATGTCAGGTAATTCGCGGATACGGACTGCACCACACGAATCTGCGATCGAAACTAAGTTGAATATTCTTTGGTAAAAAAGTAGAAAGCCCTTAGTTTATGAGAAAAACGACATCAAAGTAGATAAAATGACTTTATTTCACGTTAAACACAGCACAGCATCAGCATTCAAAACGTCGAAACGTCATAACAGGTGTTCGAAATTTGTTCTGCTCATAGCAATGCACTTTTCCGCACGTTGGATGCATGCAGCATGCACGGAGCTTGGCCGTCGGATGCCCCATGGCTATTGTCATGTCCCAGTAGTCACTGCATGTGAACTCCATGGCATCTTTTGCATTACTGAGCTCGGCTCGTTCCCTTGCCGTATGCCTTACGACCGACACATTAGTTACAATATTGCCGCATAACCTCACTTTTATCAAATTGGAATACCACAAATTTGCTACAATGTTTTTTGGGCCTTTCATGTTGTTTTTCTCGCAAACGAAGGGTATTATGCATTTTTACCAAAGAGTATTATTTTATACTTAGTTTTGATCACATCGTGTAGTGCAGCCCGTATCCGCGAATTACCTGACAGCCTGCATAGGCCTATTTACATGTGAACATAATTTATCACATTTATATACGTGAGGTGCAAATATGTTTGTTGCGGGAGCAGACAGAATATATTATTTCTCTTTGTATTTACGACTATAAGGTCTGTAAATACGCTATTACTATAGCAATTCTTAATCCTACTTATATAAAACATACAATGAGTGAAATAGATTGTGTTCAAATTGAAACGTTACACTTCTAATGAGGATAAAAATACATGGAATTTCTTTCCTTACAGGGACCGCGGTGGTGTAGTGGTTAGACTACTCGCCTCCTACCACGGCAAACCGGGTTCGATTCATGGCGGGGTCACCCCGGATTTTCGCATACGGGAATCGTGCCGGACGATGCCGCTGGTCGGCGGGTTTTTCTCGGGGATCACCCGTTTCCCCCGCCCCTGCATTCCGGCGTTGCTTCATACTCACCTGGCTTCACCCTCATCGGCTCTCAAGGCCTCTGTTGTTAAGAGCTGCCCAAATCTCTTCACTATCGCTCTTTCCCTACACAGCTACCAACTTTGAGAGAATGTCAGTAGATGCGTCCGTTAGAATACATGCGATTAATACAGATTTTTTTAAAAGTTTTTTTGGAAGTCCTTAATTTAACCGCAGTCCCTTGTCACCTTTAGGGGNATAATTTCTCTACAATGTTTTTTTGTTGTCCGAAAGACGCTTTTGAAATAATGACAGGCAATAACGATTCCTAACCTATGTCACCGTCAGTTTATTGCCTAATCGTGTGCTACGGAGTACTGATGGTGGCTAGCAGCCTTTGCACATCAGTTTTATATGTTGTGAATTAAAAAGACAAAAGTCAAGACATTCGTATGCTTCCTTTTTCACTTTAAAGCAAAATTTGCATATACGTGAAAGACATTTTGCATTATAATTAAATAAGAGGTTTTTACCGAGACATTGAGCATTGCTGCAGTTTTTAGTTATGGGGCTGCCTGTGGTCAGAGTATGGTGACGCCTTTCATAGGCGTTTTATTAGCTTTTGCCCAAAGAGTAGTAACTTGAGATCAATGGATGTGTTGGCTTTTGTCTGTGGGTTCTGCAGATGTCGCGAGTTCATGGAAATCGCTGTGATTGATGTGCCATTTCCTCCATCCGTTCCTCTCTTTCAAGTGCCAATAGGATATAAAAAAAACTGCCGCGCGTTTGGGTGTTGGTGGAATTGTTGG
>NQII01002962.1:259273-275537 GCA_002778355.1 Clitarchus hookeri
AAAAAAAAAAAAAAAAAAAAAAGTCGTCTCTCCACAAACTACATTAAAGCTGAAGATAAGAATTCCTTTTGTGGCGCAAATGGGAATACAAATAGGCTGGCTGAACAAACAAAGTATACTTATGCCAGGTGCACGTACGGGTACGCAGTAGAAAATTGGGGCTCTTAGCTTTTTTTTTAACAAATATTATATACGCAAACCATGTTCTATCGTGGTGGAGCAGCAATACCACGAGAAAACTTTGCACACAGACGATAAAACGGGTGAGATAGCGCAACGAGAAACGGAAATTACACGTGTAAAACTGAATCTGGAATGTTAGTGTACTGTACACAACAAAAAGTACACAACATAGTATTTCCGGAATGGGACACCTCACCGAGAACGTGCCCCTACAGTACATGACTGATGGGATAGGAGCAACCCTGGCTGGACATTGGAGATGCGGGGTTTTTGTGGGGCGGGCTAATTTAAGGAAAATCCAGGTTTGTGTGCAGTTGTTAGCTCTTAGCCAGAGGTGTGTAATGTCATGTGCAAACACAGGTTCTATGTTTGAAGTATGGTGTTATCAAGCTAAAGAAAGAAAATTCCTTCCAGGGACGTTCCCACCAGTCGCGAACAAATACTTGCCTTGGTAGGTTCACAGACTAGGATATGATGTGTGGTTATTTTTGCGAGACGCAACATCGGCGGGTCATTATTTGTACGTTTTATTGCATCTGTAAGATCATTTCTCAATACATATCATTACAAATATATTGAACAAGTCAAATTACACATGCACACACCTCTCTTCATGCTGTAGGGCGTCATAGTTTTACTGAAACATAAGAAAAAGGGAACAAGAAATGTGGAAAATGAAATGTTATACAGTAATTTCTTAATTTTTGTAGCTTAGATATTAATCTACGCAATAAAATACACATTCAATAAAATATTATTTGAGCTGTTTTTTTTTAAGTTATACTTATTTTGGCGCGTTGAGGGTAAAAGTTTAGTGTGCAACGGAAGTTGCGCGCGCACAGTATAACGAAATTCGACAGTGAACGTGGTAGGGGTATGATCCAACGCGCATGCGCGTATCGTCTAGCTATATACAAACGCAAGGTACACAACATAGCACGTGGTTATATTTAAAACCGACAGAAAATCAGCTCATGTAATAAATAAATTGAAAAACATTTAATTCATATTAGTAATTAATTGTGAATATATATATAAATTAATTTTATTTACATTGTGCCGTGAAAATTTGTTAGTGACAAAATTTTATAATAAAATTTTGAAAGTGTTAATTTTTGTAAGTATTTAATTATGTTCTTTAATCAAACCTATATTAATTGTATTTAATGTCTTTCGTTGGTCATTTTTATCGTTTTCCTACTTACATAAATTATTTGCATACGTAATAAAATTTAATTTAGTCACGCCAAAGAAGTATAATTTCTAACGCGTGTACATAAGTAGGTACACGCACCCATGTTTTTTTAAAAGAGTTTTTGGTTAGATAAGCAAATACACCATATCTAGCATAAATTCCCCATTCGCCACTGATGGGAAACACCTGTTAATGTAAGTAGAACGGCTTTCAGTGAAGCACTGCACCCGACTGTACAACTTGCAGAACGCGTTAAAAAGTAGCGCATTCCCTACCAAAATTGTCAGGAAAGTAAAATTTAAGTGCATTAACACTTTGAAATATTTTACTCGAATTTACGTACGTAAATGTTAAAAAATATTATTCTTGTAATCAAAATTTAAATGTATTTCCATTCTAGATGCTGCAATAAGTAAATGTCGGAAAATGAAAATAAATAGTGTGTAACATAATTACTCTGATTGTGTATGTAAAAAAATGGGCAAACATGCTTGTAAATATTTAAAATAATTATCTGCACATCCATTTCATCCACGAAAATTATAATTTTTATAACTGAAATGGATGCTCGTAAAATCAATACTAAAAATATATATAAACATTATTACTAACATTTTATTACATACAACCACAGTAATTACTGTGTTGGTCTTGCTTGATTTTTTAAATCTGCTAAAATAAGTAAATTCTAGAAAAATATTTTGCAGTGCTACAAAATGCAACATAATTTGTATTTTTATGGTAGTTTTTGGCAGTGTACTACTGTTTATTGTACAGTCGGGTGCAGTACTCATTGGCAGTCACTCTACTTCTATCTTAACGAAAAGACGGTGGACTGGAACATGATAAGCCATTAGTGTCGTGAGGCTTAAAGCATGGATAGGAAATCAGTGCTTTGGAAATAAATTGGCTGTCCTCGNTGATAAGCCATTAGTGTCGTGAGGCTTAAAGCATGGATAGGAAATCAGTGCTTTGGAAATAAATTGGCTGTCCTCGCAAACTTGTTTGTTTACGCCGTGGACACGGCGCGGCGCGCCCAGATATGTCTGAAGACTTGAGGATGTGTGCTGTGTTCAGATTATTTTCATTTACTATTTAAAAAAACGTCCGGCAAAGCAAGAACATAAAAAATAAATGAAACCCTTTTGAATCTCGAAGATTCTATTAAACGCTGATATCTGAAAAAATCTTAGAAGTTAACAGACATGCTTGTTTGCCNCTTTTGAATCTCGAAGATTCTATTAAACGCTGATATCTGAAAAAATCTTAGAAGTTAACAGACATGCTTGTTTGCCCCAAGGGGTAAATTGGCTCTGAAAGTAGGTTAATGCATGTGCCCTAATTAGAGGGCAGGTGGGCACAGCTCTAATGAAAGGCCACTTAAAACAGCTGCTAATTGTGATGGAATGGAAGGAGGTTGTAATGGGCAGCTATCAGTTGATGACTGCAAGTGTGGATTGTTTAGCAGCCCGGCCACAGCCACGACGCGAAGCTTTTTTTTCTTTTGCTCTTGGTAATAAACCATTTGTAATGGTGGTGATGTGCGGACAGGGAATCCGTGCAAACGTGCCTGCTGATGTGCGAGAAGTTTTGAAGCAAAAATTAACAGCATTTTTTTCGCGATGTCAAAGTGTACCAATACTGTAAAACCAAATATATTGCAAATGCAAGTGAAAATAAATCTTGTGCTATAAGGTTTCCACACGACGCATGCGCTAAAAAAAATAGGCGTTTAGATTACTACTATAGTTTCGTTCCTCGGTCCCAATTAACTATCAGCATGACCTCTCATCAACTAAAGGAACTGATACACCGGTGTTCAACGCCGTAAATAGAAACCTTTTAATTTCTGCAACATGAACTCAAAGGAAACAGATTGTGAAGAGGGGGGTTAGGTGATATGTAAAATAACTTCCGGGGTGCGCTCCTGTTCTGGCGTAAAGGGCTTATAAAGCAGTATTTCGTATGCAACGTACACTTGTATATAAGTGTTTCCATAAATTAAACAAGATGGGAAATTTTACTGCCACGCTACTTTAAAATTATGAATAAGTTGGTTCTACTTTAATTTGGAAATTCTTTTACACGACCCCCCACCCCCTCCTTTCTTTCTAGAAAGGAATCCGGATGTGAAAGTGGCACGTGTTGATCTCATATTCCGCTCCATCGGCTTGGTCTTTATGTCGTAAAAGCGGATGTCCTGATTTCTCGCATTTGAAAAACTCCCACTCGCTGTCTCGCATTCTACAGCCAACACTCCACTCATGGATAATTTTCTTTTCACTTGTACGTGATTATAGAATGTTACTTACGGTATCATTTGGACGGAGGTGCACTGCTTGTTTTATAAGTTGTCTTAGCCTCTTAGTCGACAGTTCAACCGAGCACGTTACTACGTACTGATATGAATAGCAGTAAAACATATAACTTCCGGCAGATCGTAAGAAAGAATTGTTGGTCTTATTAAAAGTTGATATAGCCGACCTCTCCCCCCTCCACAGTTTTGAATGAAAGGGTTGTGCGTTGCACAGTCGGGGAAAGCCAAAAGTGGCGGGACCTTCTCCGATTATTTTAAAAATCTGACTGGGTGTCCGGATTGCATATCGACGGTGATTTTCGAACTACCGTTATGTTCGGCCTCCTCGCTGTCAACGTGACACCCACACCATCACGGCAGTCGAAGACTCTGTATTCTAGAAATACAGTAATCACAAAAAAGTATTCTCTCAAGACCTCGATGTTAAGAGCCGCTAAAATCTCTTCACTCATTCACAAAAAGTATTCACACAGCACCTTTTACCTGAAAATCTTTGTTTATATCAATAAACTTAAGTACAACTCTGCAAATTAATTAAAACATGACGAAATATAAGTTATATATCCACAGCAGAATTAATATGCAACGGCCGGTACAAAATCTACAGAGTAATAAAACCTAAAATGTGATGTCACTTAAATGGCGAACGGTTTTGTCGGCTTTCTTATTTTGTGCCAACTGATTCGACGGAACGACATTTCGTTTCAGAGCTACCAATTATCCGGTGGCATTTAGACGAAGCTCAGGTGCAAATGTCACCTCGGTTTGATCCTGACTCTACACGAACTCGATGGTAGTCTAGCGGGTTGTGCAAGAGCCACGCAAATGTTAACATGAATACAAAAGCATGGTTCGTTGTTGGAATACATCGTGGTGTAGCATCGCTTTGTCACGATAAATTAGCGAATGAAAAGAATGTGTGTGGGAGAACAATTAGAAGCCGCCGTTTCCCCCCTCCCCAACCCATTTAAAATCAATTCCATTGTTTTGACAATTTTTGAAGATGCCTTGCAGTTATAAATAGCACAGATTGTAGTAAAGATTGAGTACTGAATATAAAATGTAATAAAACTGCAAATAAACGCTGTGTGTTGTATAACAGATGTTTGTCTGGGTAAATTCTGAAAATGCCTGCCCCTTTGGTTAACTCTCTCAGACATTGCCATGTGTTGCTATTGATGAAGGCTTTGGTTCTTGAAACGTTGTACGCACTTAACCAATTATCGAATGCGCTTTATTTATCTCAATTGACAGACCACAAGGCTGTGGAAAATGTTACAACAGAGTAACATCTTGCAAAGTATCTTGAGTAAACATTACGTTAAAACAGCATTATTGCAGGAAATCAAACGCAGTAGAATAAGAATACTAATTTTATTACCTGTGTGTAAAATAACTGGATTATCAAAATGTTTTAATTTTTACTATACATGTAGTCTAGGTTCTGCAATAAATCGGGTAAGTCTAATTTATTCAAAATGTTTGTAAATAAATACAGGACACTGTTCTAAAACATTTTTAACCAGTTGAAAGTTTATTTGTGATTATTATTTATTATGAGTAGCTGCACAAATTATTTTTTTTAATACTAAACGCAGTATTTACAAATACAAATAAACGGGTTACATTTTGGGGTTTTAAAAATCATTCCCTCGTCCAATTTTTGTATTTTGAATATATGTTCACCTTATGTAGAATTGTCATAAAATGGAATACCATAGGGCATTGAGGAATGAAAATAATACTTGATACACAATCATGACTGTTTCAAAACAAAGTGAATTTACAGTATTTCCTAACATAGCCATATTTTTGTCTGAAGCGAAGGATTGTATAGCAATATTGAAGACTGCGTGATTTTGACACACATACATTGACAGTATTGCATTCTTTGGAAATCAGTTTTTGAGTAGTTATTATTTTGTATGATTTGCAGCACTACAGTCTAAGAGCTGCACGGCGAGGAGCAAGGCTTGCCACTTTGTTGTTGAAGTGCAAGATTTGTTTGGTCATGTTGTGGTGTGTGCGCGCCAGGCTTTTGGAAGGTTCTGGGTTCAGTCCCGGCTGGTTTAACAAAGGGTGGCTTTTGTAAAGTTTTTGAAACGAATTTTTTTTTGTGTCTGAAATGAATGACCTTAATTACCGACGCTCCAAAACACATCAGAGATGGGCCGAAGACCTCGCATTGCCGTAAATGGATTCAAATAGCATACATTTAGCCTGCAATGCTCCTGAAGCTCGCTATTGCAATCTCAGGGACCCAAGTGAACCCAGATCTCTTGTGCGTTCCGGAACTGTCAACATAAACACAGTGTCCATATTTATTACTTATCCCAAGCGACTCTTCATACACTAAATGTTATTTCCTGGCCTTGTTACTGTCTTGGCCAAACGTTTCTTACCCTCTTGCATGTATCCCTAATTTCACTGTTGCCAAAAGTCCCAGGCATCCTTTGCTGCAGTTGAACTTGCCCAGTAGGATGCCATCTGTCTGTGTAAATGAAGACACTAACGCTCGAACACCATACGTTACACGTGTTTGCTGTAGTAATTAATCTGCGGAGGGGCAACAGTGTAGGGGTTCATAAATTTGGGCATTCAATCAGGTTTATCAGCAGTTAAATCTGCCTCATGCCAATGTTACCATTGTCATTTTCAAGTGGTAATACCATAGAAGCACTGGCCCCAGTAATTGCTCTGGTAGGCCCTAGAAACCAACTAATTGGAAATGTTGAACTCTGAAGTGTGTTGTGTGAACTAGTCATCAAAAGATAAGTTTCAGAGGCCAGTGATAGGACTTTCCGCAGAGAGGTGATATAGCAGTTGGTTTTCACAGTTTCTGCTAGGAAGCCACTGATCACATGCACCAATGCCAGATGTCATTTAGAATTATACAAACACTGTCTTTGATAATTGGAGGGAGCAGTTGGATGTATTTTGGAGTGATTAGTCATGGTACAATATCTGGCACTTGGATGGATTTGTGTGAATCTGGTGAATAGTACAGTTAAGGCAACCATAGCCGAATCTCAGAATGTAGTCAAATTTGATGTTTGATCTAGTGACAATTTTTTTTGTAACTTGCATACTAATTAGATGTTAGATCTACGGACCTTTTTTTGTAACCTACATACTCATATATTGTATTTATTTTCTCTTTCCCCAATAAGTCACCACTAACACTCCAGCCTTTTAACTTAAAAGTTATTGTCACTCTATTTCTAATGAAGAAGGTTACCTAAATATGGTAACACTATACGTTCGCAATGTTTTGAACAAGGCTTAAAAATTTCTTTGAACAATGCACAATTAAATTGTGACAGTTCACAAATAACTATGCAGAGAACAAGTTTTGAACAGTATATATTTTGACAAAAAAAAATATTGAATGGTTAAACCTATAAAAAGACTAGCAAAATGTATCACAGCAGTAGATAATTATTGAAACAATTAATAAAATTCAATAAAATGCACCATTAATCTCTGTGCATCAAAAAAATATACTTTACATTAAATAAAATGGATCTTGGCTCCGTAACAACAAACATTTAAATTGCAGTGATTCAAACTTTACTGTACCAAATAAGAACCTTAAAACTTTGCCATTCTTTCTTGACTTAGTACATTTCCTAGCACCCATTTAACCTTAAAACAGACAGGAGGAGAGCAGAGAATTGCTCATCAGAGCATCCTTTTCTTTTAAAATTATATTTAAAAAAATTACGATGGGAGGTAGTTTTATGGGACCAGTCACAGCTCCCACCGATAAAAGTTACAATAATGTACAACTAACACTTAAAAAATATTTACGCCCTAACGATGAAGTCGTGGAAACAGTACAATAACAAACATTTATTAAACTTGGGCTGCGAACAAAGACGAATATGACACATTAAAAAAAGGACACACAGTAACGTAACACCATAGTTAAGCCGAAATGTAATTTTGAAGGCTAGCCAATACTAAAATTTTGAAATTGACGAGCACTACTGCACACTCAAGGTACAACACAACTATGCCACACAAATTACCAAAACATTTAAAAACCCTACCACAAACTTTGTAGTTGGACAGGAAGAAATGTCAGCTCAACAACATGATAACGGCGTTGACCTCTGCTGAGCGAGGTGAAGTGCGACTAAGCCATCGGGTGCAAACGGAGGTCTAGCAGACGTCAGAAGGGCGCAAAGAAGATAGAACGGGGCCCATACAAGGCCTTAAATAAACTACCACGGCCAATCAAAAGTTATGATGCACGAAGGGGAAAGGGGAAGGCAGAGGGAGAGAACAAGGAGTAAAAACGAGTGGAGCTGACCCGAGCAAAAAGTACACCATCGTGCAGAGTTAGATGGTGGTAAATAAACGTAACACGACGGCGCTAACGTAGCAAAATCATTTATAAATGAGTTAAGTATTTACATTGATTAGACCTACAGGTAAGCACAGAACTTAAGGTTTGGAACATAGCTTAATTAAATTTTGAAACAAAATTTCCGAATGCGTGTCTCAGACTAGTTGATCTTTAGGTTGACAACAGTGGGGGATGTCTGTTGAATGATATTTTCCAAACGCATTCTCGAAAATGAAATCTGGTGATGGTGTAATGGGCTAGGGCGGTTTTTTTTTTTGTTCAAGTTTGGGCCATTAGTTTAGGTCAATGGATTTATGAACTGTAGCATGGACTCAGATATTTTGGATAATAACATGTTCCCCACGCTGTGGCAGTAGTTTACGTTAGGCCCATTTTTCTGTATTAGCATGGTAATTCTTCTGTCCGTAAAATGTCAGTTGCATCATGGCTTGAAGGCAATTAGGTGACAATGTTTAACTGAACCACTGAAATCCCCAACTTGAACCCAATAGAATCTCTTTCGGATGAGCTGGACCATTGTTTGAATGCCAGATCCACGTAACGTAAGACTGTCAAACAATTATGCACAATGGTACAGGAAGAATTTTAAAAATTCTGCCCTGTGTACTAATCTCAAGAGTTAAAGCTGTAGTAACAGCAAAATTACGTCCAGACGATTCACTGGGTTCTGAAAAGTTCACAAAGTTTTACTTTCTTCTGGGTTTTTTATGTCGTCAAAAATTTTGTAACAGTGCCAACTAACTCCCTGCAAAAGTTCAAACTTTTTGGGGAATACTACATGTTGTTCTTTAGTCTTTATTAATGCTCACATATTTTTTTCCTGTCTGTTTTTTTACATGCTTAAATTTAGAAGTGCCTAAACTATTCAAAATTTTATGATTATTTGCTAGGAAATAGAAACCTGTTTGAACAAATAAAATTGTCAAAGAAATATGATAGAAATGTAACTGAATCTGAACTGTGCGAGACTGATTAACTGTCAATTAACAAAATTATGTCTACTGCTTATGAACAATTGTATTTTTGTGTGAATATGTCTATATTATTTTCTTGCAAAATATTCTGCAGTGCCTACAAACTAAATGGGATTGACCTTCATATTCAGAGTGAACATGATTATCACTTTATCTGGTTGCCACAAAAATGTATTACTTAACAGCCACATGGAACTGAATTTTGAATATAGTTTTGCATGTAATATATTTTTAACTGACCTGTGACATAAATAAACTAATTTTTGGATACTTCCATTGTAAAATTATGTCCCCTCTTTTTTTTTTGTGTCATTTTCTGACAAGTGACCCTTTTTTTATACCAGTTACTTGAACATGTTCTCTTTTTGAGTACCATATATCTGGTAGAAACAGCAAAAAGTGCCTTGTGAATTTTGGCTACACATAGTGTATCTCTATGCTGTTTCATGTTACTTCCACATAAATATTCTCGCTATGTATGTTGCCTTCGTTAACATGTAAATTATATCCTGTATTTCTATTCTAAACATGTATGTCGAAAAATATATTTTGTTTGCTGTTATTTCAAAACTATGAAAATATTAATTCTGTTTCCTGTATTGTAAAATTCCATTTAGGTCTAGCACTTATTAGTGAAATAGATTAAGAATTTACATGAGAAGAGTATATCTAGAAAACATATTTGCTTTCAGTATTGTGGTCTACATCTGGATGTAAGAAATGTACTGTGAATATTATGATTGTTGCTGAATGCGACCATTGTCAGGAAATATTTTTTTACCCTCAGATTTTGTTTATAATGAAAGGCATTATCCTGAAGGTATTTACAGTGTGTGGTGTGTACATAGGTTGTTCATGATTGAACACTTTGGTAATACAACTTTAATAAAGAAAAATGAAAACCTATCTGATAACTTCAATACACACTGGCATGCAGGCTCCTAATTAAGTTGGCAGCAAATTTATAAAAATAGTTGTTATTTGGTTTACACTTACATTCTTAATAATTACACTGTTTTATTTATATAGTGCATGAACATAATTATATTAGGCCATTGGCAATGTTAATTTTACATATGGCAGAAAAATACAAAATGAGAAGTAAAAGTAGATCCTACCAGGGCTTTGGAAAGTTCTCAATTAACTGTGAACACTGATACTTGCATATATTGTATGTTAATCCCAAATCACTCGTATAGACTTCAGCAACTTGCAATTAGTGTAAAACAGTTAGGCAAAAAAAAAAAAAACTAAAGATTGCAGCTACAAGTAATTTCAGACGGTAGCAAGAGGAAGTATTTTAAGCATAAAGTGGATAATTATTACTTCAATTTGTCTTTACGGTAATCCATTAAAGCATTTTGGAGTGCACCCTGTTTCATTTTATCACACAGTTGAGTTCTGCTATAAGGAAGCAGGTTACCTATGCATCCCACACACGCATGTTGTCATTATTTTAATCAGCTTGGATTTTAAGCTGCCTTACCAACACTTTTATTTTCTTGAATAGAAAATACTTGATTTACAGATAACACATGCAATAACAGTAGACTTACATACGCACATTGATAAGGGTAGAATATAGGCTCGCCTTTGTTTTCGAACTGTGAGGAACCTTTTACATTTATCGGTTGTATACAGTCTTTGCTGGAAACATTTTAGAGATATTACATATCATGCTGATGAGATTTTTGAGTGACGTACTTTGTATTAATTGTAATTGTGAGTGTTCTTAGTTGTTGCTTGTATATAATAGTAGTTTGTGTTGGTCCTTGTTCCAGATATTGCCATGGATTGGTCAGATCATGCACTGTGGTGGCCAGCACGTAACATGTGGCTCGCAAGAACCAGGTCCACCTTGGACCAGTGTGGAGTTCAAGCAGATGCTGTCCTCCACTTTACACCCATGCACAAAACGTTGAGGGTACAGCTACCAGATCTCAGGTTTTTGGACTGCCGTGTTGACTTTTCCATCAAGACCTTCAATGCAGTGGTTAACCTGAGCAAGGAGCTAGGTCAGTTGTGTTCTGCACACCACAAGCTTAATTGTATATTCATTTGCATCATTTAACTAGAGGGCACTTGAGTGTGTCCCACAAATTGTGAGTTTTTTTATACTAAGTCATAAAATTTTCAATATTTTGTAACACAAAATTTAAAATTTTTTGTATAGGAAATATAATTTCCTGTAATGAATTCATATAAAAAATGTAAATATATTAGAATAAAATTTTTTTTTGGAGAGATTTTGTAGTTGCCAGGTGTGCTTTTAGAGGATTAAGGGTAATTTAAACTGGAAGTTATATGAAAATGTGATGATAGTTAAATAATGTGACCATTATTTGTTAAATGATTAGAGATTTAGAAGAGTAGTTATTCTCATAAGGCTGAATGAATTACAGGTATTAGGCACCCAGAAGAGTTGTCATTCTGCAAGCCACTAGAACCCAACCACCTCAAATATAACTACAAGGATCTGCCAGGTGCAAAGAAGCGGTACCAGGAGACCAGGGCAGGTCCAAACAGTAGCCAGCCTCCTGCAGACACAAACACTTTTATATCAAACCACAGTCCATCTGGGTCCACCGGCAGTTTGGACCACAGTCCCGCCCCTTTTATGTGCGCTCCCGTCACCCCCACCAGGCAACAGACCTCTACCCCAATCAGCTCTCCTGTCTCTGTGAGTACTGGCTCAGCTTTATTTGCAAACTGTAGAATGTGCTCATTTTTTTTTGAACGAAGCTATTCCTACTTGGGTAGACTATGCTCATAACAATAGTTATTTTTATTTTTATTTATTATTTATATTTATGCATGCAATGTTTAAGTCAGAGAATGGATAGTAATGTAAGTTTATAGTTGAAGAAATCAAATTGTTTGTATTAAAATTATTTAAATTACATGCATTTTCATCTAGTATGTAGTATGTGTGTGATGTGAAGTTATAGATACCCCAAGGGTTATATTAAATGTAGACAGTAAATAAACTGTGAAAAGACAGGCCTACTTTCATTTAAAACTTTGTATTTCTTAGGATTGCAAGGTATTTTTGACAACTTTTATTAAATGTGCAAGCTCTTTGCACAGCTTGTAAACATTCCCAATGCTGTATTCAGCATGTCCTTTTCATGTAAACAAGAACAGCTAGCCTTTAAACTAATAGGCGTGACATATTTGACCAATAAGTTGACCCTAAATATTATTTGAACTCAAGCGGTGTGATCCTATTATTTTCATCACATCTTTAGGATAAATTTTCTGGATTTGTATGCCTGGGCCACATACAAACTCATTTCCTGAATTGTAATATGGGGTTTTTTTTTAACTCTTACTCACTCTTGCACACTCACTTTCACTCACTCACTCACTCACTCACTCTCTCACTCACATAACTGTATTCATGTCACTCTCTCACTCACATAACTGTATTCATGTCACTCTCTCACTCACATAACTGTATTCATGTCAGTCTCTCACTCACATAACTGTGTTCATGTCACTCACTCACTCACATAACTGTGTTCATGTCACTCACTCACTCACATAACTGTGTTCATGTCACTCACTCACTCACATAACTGTGTTCATGTCACTCACTCACATAACTGTGTTCATGTCACTCACTCACTCAAATAACTGTGTTCATGTCACTCACTCAAATAACTGTATTCATGTCACTCACTCACTCGCTCAAATAACTGTGTTCATGTCACTCACTCGCTCAAATAGCTGTATTCATGTCACTCACTCATTCAAATAACTGTGTTCATGTCACTCACTCGCTCAAATAACTGTATTCATGTCACTCACTCGCTCAAATAACTGTATTCATGTCACTCACTCACTCAAATAATGGTATTCATGTCACTCACTCACTCACTCAAATAACTGTATTCAGGTCACTCACTCAAATAACTGTATTCAGGTCACTCACTCACTCAAATAACAGTATTCAGGTCACTCACTCACTCAAATAACGGTATTCAGGTCACTCACTCACTCAAATAACTGTATTCATGTCACTCTGATTTATTAGCAAAATAATGTAAATTATTTAATATATGTGAACAGACTCAAATACTTTCAGCTATGCAAAATACTGTTAAATATGTCTGAGGGGCATATCAGAGTTAGTAAAAAATGGAGGTCTTAAATTTTTTTTTCCACACAGCTATTCTTTACAGGATTAATCTATCACCACTATTACTCTCCTTATTTCTCAATGAGCACAGTATGTAATGTCTATCTCAACTCCAATTAAAGTCATTCTCAGTGTGTCTGGTTACAGTCAATTAACTCTTTCATCATTAACACATGTTCTGTCTGTTGCCATCATTTGTAATGTCTTATTCTCATGCATCCAGCCTGCCAGTCAAACTCTTCACTGCACTGATGCTCGCAGTTGCAGATTTTCTTTCTGCTGGTCACTTCAGTCGCCAATCGCCCAAACTTCAGACTCTCGTAAACATTCTGCTCAGAGGCCCATAGTGGCTTAAATAACATCTCTGTCTCAGATTTGGAAAGTTTGCTGCATACAGAGTCACATGGAGAGAAACTATGTTATTAACCAGAACATTCTTCATATAAATGCAGAAATTCAATCTGCTGAAGGTCAGAAGTGCGCGAGCTGCAAGAAAGGTTTATTGTGGCACACACCAAAGCTGCCTTTATGATGCTGGTTTTGTAAACTCCGCCGGAGTATCATTTTACAACTCTCTCCTCTTTACTTGCTTGCGCGATGCAAAGAAGCGACATGTAACAATACTAATGTGAAATTTTTCCTTCTGTTGTGCTTTTCCCATGAATTACATATAAAAACAAGGTTAACATTAGAAAAATTATGAAACTACTATAATGCTGTCAATGTGGTATAATTGTGTTCACAAAGTTAACCTGTAGGCGACATTTCTTGACATTATTCCTTGGTCCAAGGTATTAAATAATTGAGGCGAGTACCACAAAAGTGAGGAGTAGAAGAGAAGTGTGTGTTAATTATGTGTTTACAGGTCTTTAGCTATCACCAAAACTAATGTTTAATATGGTTTTTGATGTAGCAAACTGGGACGTGGAAGAGGAACAACCAGAGTTTCAATGATTCTAATGGAAGCTACTCTCCTCCATCTCTTACCCTAGAGATGCTGAATGGCAGCTTGGATACATCTTTGGCCAACAGTCCAGCACATCCAAGTCCTGAAGCACGCAGCAAAGTGCTCAAGCCACGATCTTTGGTTGAGCGAGCTCGGTTGAATGTTGGGTAAGTGTGATTGACGTGATGCTTCAAGTATATTTGTGGACTTTTTGTATGTGTGCATTTGGTGGGTGTGTGTGTACATATTATAATAAGTTACAGTTCTTACTAGCTGAATTAAACTTACACAAAATAACTTTTTGTTTGGACAAAGGCTATGTCTGTGTTATTTGTGCAAATTTTGGCGAATGGAAAAATGTTACATAGAACAGGAGCTATTTGCTGGATGGACTCAATTTTTTCTTGTATATCTCCATTGTTGCCATTCTCTTTGGGAGTTTGCCAACTGATTTGGATATTTCTATATTAAATTACTAGGAGTTTCGTAGTTTAAAATGAAAGCTAAAACAAAAGTTACCACAATGTAATTTTTTTTTATTTTCACCATTAGTCTTTGTCAGATTAAGGCCATTTAGTTGGAATTGGTGTTTCGCTTCGTTATCCTAAGTTGCATAGCTGTGTGAATTTAATTTCTGCACTGCGTGTAAAGCAAATTTAGTTATGTATTTTACTAGAATGCCAGTTACCATAAAAATTTGACTCCTGATAGTGGTTCACAAATAATTAAAAGGAAAAATTGATGGTGTTAATAAAATAGCTACCATGGCATTTGTAAATTCAGCTTGACTTATATTTTAAGGACTTTCTACAGTAGTGTTATTTTACTATGTACATATTAGGATTTACAGTATAGAGAATGTATGAGCTACTATTTTTGTTTTAGGCTGAATAAAGATGTAATACTTCGAAATATATTCTGTAAATTTTGAGTAAATAAAGGTGGTAATTCTGTGTGTTTTCAGTTGGCTAGACTCTTCTCTCTCTATCATGGAACAGGGAGTAAGAGAGTTTAACACATTGTGCCTCCGTTTCAAATTCTATTCATTTTATGACCTGAACCCAAAATATGATGCAGTTCGTATTAATCAGATCTACGAACAGGCTAAGTGGCAACTACTGAATGAAGAAATTGACTGCACTGAAGAAGAAATGTTGATGTTTGCTGCGCTTCAGGTAATGCTAACTTAATTATTTTTATTACCTTATATTGCTAAAAATAGAACTTACTGGTCTCTCTATCCTTGTATGTTATGCAGTATGTTTCATAATTATTTTTACAAGATTCTAGAAGTTGTAGAGGGCACGTACAAGGACTGCACAACTCAAAATTTCAAAACTCCTGCTGCACTGTAGATAACCCAACTTGACAATGGGGGACGTCTGACATCATGTCTGTTAACAAACTGACGTACTGCTTCGACCATTGCTCCCCTCACTATTCTGTTGTTCATGAATGTGGTACAGTAGAGGATGGCCAAATATGCTTGCTGAGAATATCGATATCATGTTAATTTATGGCAAAGTTTGACGTGTGACGGATTAGGAGTATTAGAGCGGCGCTGTCCCACAAACCCTCCCCCCCGCCATCATAACCAGTGTAGGGACTTAGAGAGACACGTGGCAGTCATCGTCCCCACAGGGAAAGGTCAAGCAGAGGCCAACACGCGCTGCCAAGCCGTACACGTGTCGCTGATGCGTAGCCCTGCCACACCCCCCCCACCCACCTTCACCCCCTACGCATCTAGCAAGCCCGTGAGATTTGTTGAGCGCAGAGATATCACAAAATAATCATGTGTATTTTGCCTGAAGTCAAAATATACGTACCGAGAAACAGCTGACAGAGTAAGCTATGGAAAAGGTGCCACCTTCTCCCCCCCCCCCAACCTTCAGGAACCAGGGCACGTTTTGTGAAAGGCATTGTTATGCTTCTTACCACCTCACCCCCTCCCCCAACAAGGCGACACGTGCCGACAATTAGGGAGAGAAGCTAGGGAGCATATAAGCCTCCTTGCAGGAAGGTGGGGTGCAGTTAATTATTACCACGCAGAGAGGTTAGATCAGTAGACCATCGAGCAGTCAGTTGAATATCGCCGCGCAGAGAGAGGTCAGCCGTGCCAGTGCGGCCGGGGGGGGG
>NQII01002962.1:275543-290334 GCA_002778355.1 Clitarchus hookeri
GATCGGACCCTCGGCCACGTCAGTAGAACAGCAGTCCAGTGAGATGGCAGCAAATGCGGGCCTTTGCCAAGGCCGCCCACATCGACGGAGCTCACCCACCGCAGACACATACCAGCGCCAACAGCAGAGTTAAGTATCAATTCGCCGCCCAGAGAAGTCCCCCTCCACCACGAAGTCGCCCCAGTTAATACGAGTAGCCAAATTAGAGTACCACACCTCAGGAGTGTTTCTGTATGTTGTTTTTGTTTAAACTTGAGAAAATATATTTATCCAGTGAAGTGAAAAGTCAAAAGACTACCTTATTGAAATACCCTCAACCTTCAAGGTACCTTATAGTCTGTACCTGGAGGAATTAACTACGACCCTATAAGCCATCCTCTATTCCACAGTGGCGTACCATCAAGTTAAAAAGTCACGCCCAACATGGGGCCTAGATAAGTCCGCGTCAGTTAAATTGGCTTCCCCAACGTGGTGCCCAACCCCGTCAAGTTAAATTGGCGCCCTGACAGGTGGCGTAGTGTCAAGTTTAACATAATGGTGGAGCTGCTCAATGCCTATAGTGCTTTCTGCACCATGTAACTCAATCATGTAACATTTTTGCCAGATTAGAAGAATGGCTGTAGGAAACGGGTACCTTTAAAGGTAACAGGGCCAACTATGGTGCTCCAGGGAAGAGCCATGCTCTTGACTGAAGGGAAGGTACTTCATGCTCCAGGGAAGAGCCATGCTCTTGACTGAAGGGAAGGTACTTCATTGCCATTGCAAGTGCCATGAATGTGTCACATGGCAGTGTCTGTCATGTTTTGCATAAACAGCAACCCTTGCTGTCACCAGAAGGTACACACACTGGGTCCTGCTGATTATGTGCCACATGTCAACTTCTGTATGTGGTTCCTATACACTTGTGTAGACGTTCCGGAGTTTCCATGGCACATCCTTTTTACACCAAGGAAGCTGTTTGACACTGTCAAAACAGTCACATTTGGGATGAAGAAAACCCTTGTGCCACACATTCCCATGGATTTCAGCAATGGTTCGGCATCAATGTATGGGCAGATATCATCAATGGTTTTGTAATTGAGCCGTGTTTTCTTCTACACTGCCAACTGGTCCCATGTACTTAACATTCATGTAAAAAGTATTGGAGGAGTTTTTGGAAGATGGTACCACTAAACATTTGTGAACACATTGGTTCTAACATGATGGCACACCAACACACTTTTCACATGCCATTTGACATCATCTTGACTGAACCTTAATGGGGAAAAGTGGATTGATTGCTTGGATGCCATAATCAGTGGATTTAACTCCTTGACTTTTCTGTGTGGGGCCACGTGAAGAGTCTTGTTTACGAGACCCTATTGTGTCTGGGGAAGATCTGCTTGCACAAATGGTGGCTGTGGCAGAAGAGATTCAGCACACACCAGCAACAAGGAATTCCTTGTGGCTGGTGTTTCCATGTTCTGTAGGACTGTGCTGTTAAATTGCATAATGTGATGTATTCAGGAAGATAATATTGATGATAATGAAGACATTTTCAAGCAGACAATCTTTTTAACTGCACATGCATACACACATATACACGTGTGTGCACATACTTACACACACACACACACACACTTGCCCATGCTCTTGCACATTCACTCTCTTGCTCACTTACTTGCTATTGCTTGTTCATATTAAAAAAATCCAAAGATTTTTTAAATTAAAATTTTGGAATGTTTGTTTACAAACTCTTTCACGTATTAAAATTAATGTACAGTACCGCTTATTTTTATAACTTGCATCATTATTGAAGTAATATTTTTTTCAAGTCTTTTGAAAATTTGTATATACTGGTACACTCTTTGGTGGATGTGAAACTTTTATTTTTTTATTGTTGATTGTACCGCTACCCTTTTTCTGGTTGGTCTGTCATTGAACTGCTTAAATATTTGGACTCAAATGCACTGTACACATATCAACAGACACAAAACATACATGGTAATCATTTGGTATTATTTGATTACATAACCATTCATACAGATAGCTAGGCATATTGATATTAGTATATTAGCACACAGTAATAGCTGATGTAATGATCATGTGTGAAATTAACTGTGGTGGCAAGATTTTGGAACAATTTTCTAAACACGAGTAAATAAATAAATATTAAGTGTACCAGTTTGCTAAATTCAGTATAAAGTCCAGTCATGTGGTTACTACTAACTTTTCTTAAACCCTGCTAAAGTTCTACTTTCAGGGTATTCCTCTGCTTCATACAAATAAAGCTTAACAGAAAATAGAAAATTACACCAAAGGGACAGTGTACCACATTCGTGCATACAGTTTAATAATATTTTGTAAAAGATAAATTTCTTACTAGGCATTACCTACACAACACTTCTTCTCTGTTTTTATTCATATTAATTGTAAGTAAAATAATACAAATTATAATTAAAATATAAGTAAAAGTTTAGTTTTACCAAAAATAAGATAATTATATGTTAACAGAAGTATAAAACTTTTGTCATAGATGACATATTTAGAAAATCAACCAACCATGTCATACATGGGGTGATTTTTCAAAAGTTTGATTCAAAAGTGTGAAGATATTGTGTCTGTACTAATGTGTTTTCCTATAGTGACATATTACTGTCATCAGGATATCATACAAGTACATCTATGTCCCTAATGATGCTTCTAATGGGAAATGGTTATGTCTTCTCCCCATGCACTCAGACCTATAATTTATCTCTTACCTATATTATTTTGCAGGAGTGTTTTGTCTTGGTCTATCCACTCTATTGTAAACAGTCCCGTCAAGTACAAAATAAAATAAAAATTCAGAGAAATTTGTAAATCAAAAGTTAACAACCTGTTACATATTTTATTGTTGGCTGTTGTGAAATATTTTATGACTGCGATAGTGGTATTCTGCCCATGTTAAACAGACAATTTAATTTTTTTGTTCAAGGGCACAGCAACCAGCTATTGGTGTGATTGAGCCATATTAACTATTATGTAACATCAGTACTTAAAATTTTCATTAACAGGCTCTACATTAGAGATGCGAGAGATCTTGATGGTTGTTGCAAGATTTGATTGATAAGCACTTGAAAGAGAAGAATAACGATGGATACTCGTCATACGCGAACTTACCGCCTCGCCATCTTTGTATTCCTGCTCCTCCTGGGAATGCTGCCGAACTATTTGCGATATACTGGATATGTGTGCGTTGCAAACTGTATAGTTGCACGCGTACACACACAATATATATAGTAAATGAGAATTGACAACATACTGCCAGCCGAGACCGACTGAGGTCTCTAAGAGTACACACACAAACAGTTGCACTATGTACAAAATATCACATTTTGAGAACTGGCGAGCATTATCAGGTTGGCAGGCAGTACAGCTTGTGTACCAGTCGGCACAACTGTCCCTTTTGGATGCGCACTCCCACCACTCTGACAATGTTGTCTGCTCTAGGATGTAACTTGATGACTCTGGCCAAACACCAGCCCAATGGAGGTATACGTTCTTCACCTACAAGGACCAAATTTCCCACAGTGAGTCCTGGTTGGTTGGTTGGTTTGCCATTTGCCTTGAGGTTGCAGCTGTTGAAGATACTCACGATACCATCATCTCCAAAACTGATTGGAAAGTGCACACACCATTTTCCAACTCCGGGACAGGCTGAGTGCACTATCACTGTTCTCATCACATGATTCAGGGGCAGCTACAAGGCCTACCAATAAGAAAATGCCCCGGTGTGAGGGCAGCAAAGTCACATGGGTCGAATAATGATGGTGTTAATGGTCTGGAATTGAGGATAGCTTTAACCCTTAGTACATAATGTCATTAACTCCTCATTCACCTGAGGTGGTATTTGGCTGAATTCACAGCTGCTTCCCATAACCCACTTTGATGGGGATTTGCTGGGGGAAGAAAAGGAAAATTAATGAAGTGAGTCAGAGAAAAGCTTTCAACAATGGGAGACTTGAGAAGTTGGATAAAGGATTGTTGAAACTGCCTTGCCCGCGCCTACAAAATTGGTCCCACAATCCAAATAGAGACTCTTGCACAATCCTAGTCTTGACACAAACCATGTTAAGGCTGCAACAAAACTATCAGCAGTTAAGATCAGTCACAACCTTAGTTGCAAAACAAATGAAGATGGACAGTAAGCCTTCTGAGTAGTGCCACAACATAACTTGTTTAGTCTGATGGAAATGGGTCCAGCGTAATCCACTCCCGTCTTCTCAAAAGTTCCAGAGGACGTGACGCTCTGCTGGCAAATCACCCATTAATGGAGGAGTGTTCACAGGTCAACACCGGAAGCACCGCACACAGTTGAAGGCTCTAGATCGAATAAGGGGTTGGACTGACAAAATTCAGCATTTCTGTGATACAAGAGACTGCAGTAATTGTGGTGCTGCATGCAGATATCTCAGGTGGTAATGATCTACCAATGCTTCAACCACTGCACAGTGTTTCGGCAGTATGATTGGGTGTTAGTTGCAAACTCCATGTTAGCATTGGACAAGCAACCGCCCGCCCTGAGCACACCATGCGAATCCAGAAAGGGTGTAAGCGCTGTATTCATGTTGAACAAGGCTTTCCTCCATTGAGGCGTTTCAAGTTGTCACGTAGACGAGCATGTTGGATGCATTTGCATACAAGAAAGGCAGCTTCCTCCAGTTCCAAACTTGTTAAGGAATCACTGTTACAAGGTTGTGTTTTGGCACGTCTGATGAAATGCTTTACATAAGCCATAATGCGAACAAACTTGGGTCATGATGAAATTCATTGGAATACAGGGAGCTCTTCAGGAATTTCATGAGTGTTCAGCAAAGAGAGTTGAGAAGATTTGACCCATGAGATATTGTCATCATGTCACGACAGTGGACACTGGCCACTGTTCAGGTGGGTGGACTAGCCAACCGGGGCCATGTCACCTGAGGTCATGAGAGAGAAGGTCAGGAGGGAGTAAGCCATGAGATGCACAATCAGACGGATTATCTTAAGACCTGACGTGTTTCCACAGCTGAGGAGGAACCCATTCTTGAATTTGAGACACGCGATTAGCCACAAAGGTTTTCAACAAGTATGGTGGTGACTTTATCCAAACTAGAGCAACACTGGAATCAGTCCATGCATGGGTTGCAGAGATATGCAAATACTGGCTGAGGAAGTTGTGGCAATACATTTTTGCCAGTAAATGAGCCCCACACAATTCTAAACGAGGGAGAGACACCTGTTTCAGAGAGCTTTAGCCATTAGCAGATGCACAAACACACGTTCCCTTCAGTGTTCGTACTCCTCAGATAGACGACTACTGCAAAGGCTCTCTGAGGCGTCGGAAAAACCACTTAATTCCCCACTGCCCACATCAGGGCATATGAAGCGTGGCAAACTAAGGGTTTTAATTTCAGCCAGGTTATCCATGAATTGATTCCACATTACCCGAGTTGACTGGGGTAAGGGGTCATCCCAATTCAGTCCTTGAGTCCACAACCATTGCATTAGAATTATGGCCCACACAGTTAATGGAGCAAGCCAACCCATAGGATCATATATGTGTGCAATCTGCAAAAAGATAAAGCATTTGGTGGGACTACCAGAGTGGACCTGTAGGTGATACGAGAAAGTGCCCTTCACTGGATTCCAGTACAAAGGACGTTCACAACAGGACCTGATGAGAAGTCTAGCACCCTAGGACTTTAACAATGGGTTGCTGACACATCACTGAGGAGCTGAGGCTCATTAGTCGACCATTTCCGAAATTCAAACCCACCCCGGCAAATAAGTTCGACCAGCTGAATGATGATATCATCTACGTAGATGTTTTAACATTGCAGTTGCGGAATTGGTGACTGGAAATTACAGCTCGGTTTGCTCATTCGGTAGAGACATGAAACTTAAAAAGGCGCCAAATAATAATAAAATATAGTCAAGTCTTGGTTTAGTTACTGTAATTGTATTTAATATTCGAAAGAAACAGCTCACACACAAGCTTCAGATATGCAGAGTCCCGAACAGTCAGTTTCACCAATCAAACAAGTAAAAAGCACTGCCACAGTAGTTTATTTATTAATCACTTCATTCAAACTTGCATCGCAAGAGGAAATTACACACGCAGGAGGATGTCAGTTCCCTCCTGGCACCCTAGCGACCTCCCACACCGGCAGAGAAATAATTGAGCAGGATAAAGCTTGCCGGTGTGGGGGATATTTGCCACCTCGACGCGTCTTCCGTGAGTACTGGTTGTCTACTGTGTCTGTTTGCTTTGCTAGGGGGCGGTAGGCACACAGGGTATAAGTCGTCCCGTGCCTACCCCCACTCCTCGCTCCTGGGTGCCAAAAATGTGACCAAATAAGGGCACGGCGTGGGCCGTAATACCTCTCCCCATGCCATGCCGAACTGCTTCGTAGTAAAATTATAATCAAACTTCTAGAACAAAAACTAAGATTTCTGAAAAAGCAAAGGTACGACAGATAAACATAACTACCATGGCTTTAACTTCGAATCCTGATAAAATATTACAAAGCCTTGCAAAACGAAAGAAAATTAACCATGTATCCCGATTATTATTATTATTATTACTGCGTCATTACAATACCCCCCTCGGTTTGGGAGAGATTTCAAAGAAATTTTTCCCAAATCGAAATTTATCTTGTATGCGGCTACTCTGAAAACTACTGCGCCTCTGCTCTTTAATAACAATTTAAGTTTACAATTTGGTAATTTGGTTCTTAAGAGCATTGGCAGCTAGTAGATATTCTTCACCATCAGACACCAACTGGCGCAACGCACAAATTGCCAAGACTGGAGATGGTGTGAGGCCATAGGTTACTATATTCAGCTGATAAACTGTAAAGGGTAGTGATGGGGTCCTCACACCACAGAATGAACTGGCATGGTCTGTCAGCTTCATTGACCAAAACTTGGCGGGACATATGCTTAATGTCGCATGAAAAAACTACACTGTAGAGCCTAAATCTTAGAATTACATCATCGATGTCATTCTGAAGTTTAGGACCTGAGAGTAAAATGTCATTGAGTGAAAAAATGCCATTGGAGGTCTGTGCGCTGCCATCAAAAACAACCCTCAATTTGGTCGTAGAGCTAGATGTTTTGAGCACCCCTTGATGAGAGAGAAAAAACACTATAGTTTGTCTGCCACTATCCTGTTTGCAAGAGGGGGTATATGGCTCCATATGACCTACCTAAACATAGTCAGTCATGAACTCTATATACATAGTCTTCATCTCAGGCTGCGAATTAAGTTTCCTTTCTAGCTAATAGAATCTAGGTTTGGCAATTTCANTATATACATAGTCTTCATCTCAGGCTGCGAATTAAGTTTCCTTTCTAGCTAATAGAATCTAGGTTTGGCAATTTCGTACGAATCCTCAAGTGTTTGGGTCTGGGGTTTAAAGGGAGAAGAGAAACCTTGTATCTCCCAGTATCTACTCGTGTGCGAGTATTCTTGAAGTGTTTTTCACAATACTTGTCTTCAGGTGGCTTTGCATTGACCTGAGGAGGCTCTTCNTATATACATAGTCTTCATCTCAGGCTGCGAATTAAGTTTCCTTTCTAGCTAATAGAATCTAGGTTTGGCAATTTCATACGAATCCTCAAGTGTTTGGGTCTGGGGTTTAAAGGGAGAAGAGAAACCTTGTATCTCCCAGTATCTACTTGTGTGCGAGTATTCTTGAAGTGTTTTTCACAATACTTGTCTTCAGGTGGCTTTGCATTGACCTGAGGAGGCTCTTCAGTTTCCCAGAATTGTTTGAGGATGACATTCAACAAGCTCTCCATACCAACAAACATAGATACCAGTCCCTGCTTGGTATCTGTACAGGACTCAGGGTATTCCCCCAATAACACCCATCCCAACTTGGACTTAAATACTACAAGCATGTGTTGTCCCAACTCTAACCGTCCACTCATACCAACACGAGCACAGATGTCAGCACCCAGAAGTATATCGATGGGAGCAGGTTTATCAAAGTGAGGGTCTGCCAAAGGAAGGGAACTCAACTGTGCAGGAACACAGGAATCAACAGACACACATGGCAAGTTGCTAGCAATCTTGGACACAACAAAGAGTGAGTGAGAGAAGGTACACTGAGGTTCCATTGATGACTGAATCTGACATGTTATTTCTCCTTCAAGCTGACAGCACCATGACAAAGGCCCACGACCCTTTCACCGGCTTTGTGTAAGGGTAATGAGAGAACTTCTGCAGATGCTTCAGAGATAAAAGATGCTTGCGCTGCACTGTCATGACATGAGGCTTATTGTCTGCACTGTAAACATTCACCAAGGCTGTAGGCAATAACACATGCGTTCCCAAGCCGAAACACCTGCGAACGTTTCGCCTGGAAGCTGTTTGGGGGTCCAACGTTTTGTCTAGGGGAATTGAAGATACAGTGGTCTTATCTATGTGGAGCAGGGTATGATGCTTTTGCTGACATTGATAACAGGTGCGAGTAGAGAGACATTATGCTAGTCTATGGGTTGTCCCAGGCAATTGAAACATAAATTTTTGTTCCGAGCTATTTGTTGTCTGTCTGTAGGTGAGGCATCAATGAATTCAGAACACTTGTACACAGAATAGGTGGTTTGCTGACACACTGCACAAGATCTTGTTTTAGGTTCTGAGCTGGTAATAAATACTGCCTTTTGTTGTGAGGTTGTATGACTTTACTTCGTCAGTAATGGTTTCCGAGACATGTTATTTGCACTAACCTTATTTCCTACATCAAGAGCACAATGCATTTTTAATACTCTAGAGTGAACAAACTCTAAGTTCAGAACCCTTCCAGAGCATAAGCATTCTCATTGAAGGTGTTGACAAACTGTTTGACTGATTGAAGATTTGCAGAGTTGACAGCAGGTAGATCCAGAATTCTGTTTATGTGTAGGGTAGTGAGTTTCCTGATGTTCTTGTACTGGGATATGAGAAGTTCCCAAGCTACTGTGTAGTTTTCAGTTGTAATCAGTAGATTGTTTATTAACTGTAAAGCTTCTCCCTTGAGGCATCCCAACAAATACTGTAATTTCTCAATATTGGCTAATCCCAGATTGTCATGAATCGTCGCCTGGTTCAGGTGGGAGAACATGGGCCATTCGTCCCACTGATCTGAAAAGGATGGCAAATTAATTTTCAATAGACGTACATTTGCAGATGAGGCGGCAAGAGAAGATGTGGAAGAAGCTTGTACAACATGAGAGGACAGAAATGAGGTTGAGACATTGTGTGTCTGACAACTGGGCAAACTAGGACTCGCGCTTTGCGGTAAACACATTTTCGTCCAAATACTCAAAGGGGTCCGTTTCAGAAAGTTAGTTGCACAGGGTGTTTACTGCGCCTTCAACAGCGTCAAGTTTTGAACCAAACGCATTCACTTTGTGAACAACATTCAGCGTGATTTCGGGGCCCTTAATCAGTGCTTGTACCCCATCATTTATGTGTTTAAGCTTACTTTCTTGGAGCTTGAACTTAAGCAAAAATATCTTAAACCCAATGGCTTGGACCACATAATCAAACAAAATAACTGCAAAATGTAAGGAAACAAATATAATACATGTGATCGGCAAAATGCCAGATGAGCTAATAAGTTATGCCGACGTGTCTGACTCAACATAAATAATTTTACGGAAACACTCCTCAACACACAAGGAAGAAACAAGATAGACATGTAATTACTCGCCCAAAAAATATCGACGAATGAGACAATGGAAACACCAAACCTTATGTTTTCAACTAAAAGTATCGCCAAAACTAAAGATTTAATCACAAAATAATGAAGAGGGACAAAAAAAATCTTTATTTTATCTGAGGATGCTTGAGTTGCAAGAGTGGATTCAGAGTGGCGTCTTGATCACTTCACACAGGTGTTACACTTTACATTTACACACATAAAAACGAGTGAAACTTTATCACAGTTACGCATCACAATCTCTGGATACGAAATCCAACCACGGAGGACCAAATGTTGCAAGATTTGATTGAAAAGCACTCGAGAGAGAAGGATAACAATAGACACTTATCATACGCGAACTTACCACCTCGCCAGCTTGGTATTCACTGCTCCTCCTGGAAATGCTGCTGGACTATTTGCGAGATACTGGATACATGCGTGCTGCGTACTGTATAGTCCCAAGCCCACACATACAATGTAGTATATGAGAATATACAACAGTGGGTGTCAAACAGCTGAGATTAACACTTTGATGAAGAGATGGAGCAGCGATGGAATGCTGTGGTGGTGGAAATGGAAGTACCCCAACAGCCTACTGGTCAACAGCTATGTCCACCACATTACCTACATGCAAAAATCCAGAGTCACCGTGCTGGTAATCAAACCAGGCTCACCATAGTGGGAGGCAATTGGTCCTACTACACCACCATGGCCCCTCAACTTAAGAGACACGTTGTTTGTCTGTGCTGTCATGTGTGTAATTACTGGGACAAATGAAGCAGCAGACTATGGAATTGATAGAAAGGGGTGATTTCATTTTCCACACAATTTGCATTCTGCTGCCCAACTCTTCTTATTTCATGCCCTTGAACACTACAGTTCTCTGCTGTTAAGAACCACCTGTATTAACTAACAACTCTGTTTATTTTAGCCTCCGTAATAATACATTTTCTGGAAAAAACTTACTACAAACATTTAATATTAGGCAGTGCTGCTATTGCCTTTACCATAACCATACCAATAACTGTAGGAAATTAACATTGTGATGTTAATACATGTAGAGTGCCATTTATTTACTGTAACAACCATTGCAATTACATAGTTGTGTAAGAAGTTGGTAATCTTTAAACTTCCTTTTGCAGTAACCTGAGTACATCCAATCACAGTCTTCCTCTAATACAATGTGTACAAATAAAAGTGTTAAAGTATATTTTCCTTCATGTAAATAGATATTTGTTTGTGTTCCTGTTTTCCTTTCCATGTATTTTTCTTTGCAAACTAAAAAATTTAAGTCATAGTATACGTGAAAATAAAGCATTGTTAATATTGAAATGTTTAGAAAAATAATTAGGGAGAAAGTTGTTTTTGTGGCAAACTAACCACAGTTTAAACAAAATCATACAATCTCGTTCTGAAATAAAATTTAATTGAACAAAGAATGAAAATATCTGGCTTTGTTATACCAGTTGTAGCAGCGAGTTTTTTTTATGATAACTCAGACAGTAACTATGGCTATGTTATGGCTATTTCTGTTGTGGCATAGCCTTCAATAAAGTACTGTACAAGTTTCAGTAAAATGGACAAAACTGAACAAACTGTATCAGAAATAGAGGAGCTGTCTTCTTGTAAGCACTTTTGTAAAGACCTCTCATTTTGAATAATAGTGTACAAATATATACATATATTATTTTGGTCTTAGACGTTAAATTCAGTGTGCGGTGGATTATACACACTGTGTTTATTATTCACATGGTAATATTTATTTAGAAAGGTGGTTAAAGGATACAACATTGCTGAATGGAAAAAGTAACTAGGGCTTCAAAAGTGCTCACTTTACCGTGAACAGCCTACAACATGATGTTATAAATTATTATGTATAAAATGTAAACAAACCCAAATAATAAATTCATCTGTGAACTGTCCAGATGTATTTTGGGAAATACAGCAAAACCCTGTTAAGAAGTTCCCACTTAAAAAGTTTTCCTGCTTAATAAGTTGAATAATTGAGCACCATGTTTATCTGCACATGTATAATTAGACCCTTTTAAGAAGTTTTACTGGTTAATAAGCATTATTTTTTCATTCCCTTCAGAAGTGTCTTAACAGAGTTTTACTGTATGTAGTAAGTGCCAAGTTTACAGCTGCAAGCACAAACAATGAATTCCCCTTGGTAACTGCCATTTGTTGCTTTTTATACAGTATAGCTTTTGAGCCACTAATGTAAATGTTATGGGAAAGTGAAATGGCAATATATGGGCTGAAAATAGCAAATTATTTTTTAAAAAGCGTAATATAATTGAACAGTTTGTTCATAACGTGTAGTTTTCTTATGAATTTGTATGTACCAGAATGCACCTTTTTTTAATTTTTCATTATAAAATGGATATTTTAGACATTCTTATGTATACATGCGTGTATAAATGTGTTTACAAATTGTGTATGTGTTAGGGCCAATACAAATTACATGTATGTAAAATACATGACTTTTCACAAACAACTGAATCTAGTACTGTACTTTCAAGTTGTATCACCTTCATCTTCCTTTAATCATTATGTGCATGCACTTAAATGCAGACAGGTTGAATTCTGTTCAGATTAATCGTATGTTGTTTGTATATTAGGTATGATTGTTAAAAATTATTTCAATTGTTTTGTGTACAGAGGACTTAGTAAAAAAAAAACTGCATGATCTATTTTCTTTAGGTCCAAGTGACTCTCCAAGCTGGTGTGCCACAACCAATGACTGAAAATGACAGCACTCTTGATGGTGATGATATTGAACGAGCATTGTCGGACTTGCAAGTAACCTTGGAGGGTTCTAACATTAGCACTGGCAGTGACATCACACAAATACCAGAACTGTTTGACTACCTCCGTTTTCTCAAGTAAGCAGTGTTGTTGCAAGTTGCATGTGTCAAGTGAATGTATTTGTCTTGCAGGGTAATTAGAAATTAATGGTTTTTACAGGCCAAAGCGGTTCACCCTGAAGGCTTTTAAGCGCTACTGGTTCACCTGCCGTGACTTGCACCTAGCACTGTACAAGACCAGGGAAGAAGCGTCGCAAGGTGCAGAGCCAGCACATCACATCAACTTGCGTGGCTGCGAGGTGACGCCTGATGTTAACATTGCCCAGAGCAAGTATGGCATCAAGCTGGAGGTCCCGAGTGCTGAAGGAATGACAGAGATGTGGATACGCTGTGATACGGTAAGTTGTGTAACTTGCAGAATTCTGTAGCCTTTCAGTTCATCGGAGATTAGATTAAGAAAAGTAAGCGCAAGCAGTAAGCACCAGCACCAAATTACAAAATCCTCATTGAAGTAATGAGGCTTATGTTTCTATTTAGTGACAAATCAGTCAACTGTTGATCTGTCATTCTTCTTTATTAAGTACATTTGACTGCAGATATTTTTTACTTTATAAGTGAAATGTGTGTTATAGTTCATTCACTGTTACTTNGGAGATTAGATTAAGAAAAGTAAGCGCAAGCAGTAAGCACAGCACCAAATTACAAAATCCTCATTGAAGTAATGAGGCTTATGTTTCTATTTAGTGACAAATCAGTCAACTGTTGATCTGTCATTCTTTTTTATTAAGTACATTTGACTGCAGATATTTTTTACTTTATAAGTGAAATGTGTGTTATAGTTCATTCACTGTTACTTCACACTTTTCTGAAGCCCTGCTTAAGTTCTACTTCCAGGTACCGACATATCCTTCCGCTACATCCAAACAAAAACAATACCATGCATTATTTCAGCAGCCAGTTGCATAGAGGAAAGTTACAAAGTATGGATGTATAAACAGATGTGGTCTTTAAATAATTACCAAACAACATCGTTCACATCTAGAAATAAACACAGTACGTTCAAAACTCACCTTCACACACGTAACCAATGCAAGGATCCCGGAAAGGCCATTACATTAGAATTTCATGTCATCAGCCAACAAAAATTACACACGTCGAAATATATTTACACCTGAATTAAAAAACCCATTTATCACAACTTTGTCACTTAACGAGGTAGGTTGAAAGTGTGCGTACAAATTAAATTTGATAACAGTAAGTATTTTTTGTCAGAAGGAAAAAAGAAAGGGACCATCAAATGANTTTTTTGTCAGAAGGAAAAAAGAAAGGGACCATCACATGATACTGGAACTAACATGTAGTCCTGGAAAAATTTGTACCACCACTCCCATGAAGCCAATCTCATACAACCTTGTTATGGGGAGGGGGAGAGATAAAGAGAGAGAGAGAAAGAGAGCACCAAAAACTGGTTTCAAAAAGTAAAATACCTTAATGTGGAGTGGTCATACCTTCCCTGAAGTGATAAATGCATTATTTTGTTTGTTTCATATTTTATTTTGCATTATATTTCTGAACAACATATTTCAGATACAATATTTATGTCACAAATGTACACATGCCTTCAGGTACATCTGATGATAAATACATTTCCAAACATTGATGTATAATAAAGTTCATTTCTGGCTATCATATTTGATGTGCCGGAAAAAGGCACTTCCTTATGTACGACCCGACCAGAAACCTAAAAAAGGAGCTGTTGTTTACAATGTATTAGTCACCATGGATGATTTCAACTACAAACCTTTGGCGCTCAAATGCCACAAAAAGGTACAAATCTGCCAAAGTTAAATCAAACATATAAAATATTGGCAGTGTATATATGTTTATATATATATATATATATATATAGCCTGAAGGGTCTAAGGCGAGGAAAATACTTATGATACACACTATCTCTCTCTCTCTCGTGCTCCCGCTCTCCATTGTTCTTTCCCCATTTGTGATGTCATCCACAGCCGGTATTTCTTGTGACTTGGAATGAGGTGTCATTTTACGGTGAATTATGTAACTCGTGTCACATTCTCGAGATCAAGCAATTGCTTATGAATACAAATATTATACGTATTTTAACATTAAAATATTTTTTTTTATTACAAAAGAGTAAAATCTGATAAAAATTGACTCTGCTGCTTTTTCCTCCTCTCTTGCCCACCTCTGGGTTGCTTTCCCCTTTTCACCCCCACCCCTCTCTGGGTTGCTTTCCCCTTTTCACCCCCACCCCTCTCTGGG
>NQII01002963.1:15134-27455 GCA_002778355.1 Clitarchus hookeri
CGCCCCACACCCCCTAGGCAGTTCATGCAAAGAGAACAACCACGCCAGGATAAATAATGAATAAAAACTTCATCCTGGAGCATGAATCAGCTTCGAGGACTGACCCGAACTCTCTCGACGAGGCGAGAGCGGTGAGAACGCGAGCAAGAAGGGACCACGTTACCACTGCGGGAGGTCCGGTGTTCGAGTTGTGCTGACAGATCTTCAGCGGGCTCGCGACCAGCTGAGCCGGGTACACTGTAAACAAATATTCGTTCAAAGCTTTCTGTATAGCAAAGAAAACCACTTCTTTGGGGCTGTTTTATTTACACTAACAAGATATTGCTTTAATTCAAAGGGAAAATTAACGAACTTAGGTTTGCTGATATTAAATTTTTGATGCACTTTTGTTTTATGGCCATATTATTTTTTTTAATAACAAAGAAAAAAATCATTGAATTTGTTTTGTTTACAGTAAAGTGATGCTGTAAACCAAAGAAAAGGATTAAGTATTATTAAAACTTTTCTTCGGTTTATTGTAGTTTTTATTACCTAACACAAAACTTTCCACATAATGGTTTGACCTTCTAAATACAATAACTAAATTTATCACGAAGGATACCGCTGAANTAACACAAAACTTTCCACATAATGGTTTGACCTTCTAAATACAATAACTAAATTTATCACGAAGGATACCGCTGAACTATTGTAACCACAATACAAAGTAATTATTACCATCGATATGCAGATCAAATAAAAATTTGTTTGTGGCAGATCTCCTTCACAGTGGTTCATATTAAACGATAATTTTTTTTCTGCAACAACAAAACATGCGATGCAGCAAATATAAAGCGTTTTAAATTGCAGAGAAGCGGCGGAATGCGATAGAGATGAGACAGGGAGTAGTACCCCGAGGAAACTCGTCGCACAACGGCAACGTCCGCCACGTTTCAAACGCAAAGCCGGAGGTGACTACCGGTAGTCGAACCAGCATCGCCAAAGTGGGATGCCGGTACGTTACCCAGCCGAGTTCGGTTTGCACTCAGAGGAAGGTTTGTTCCAGTCAACAAAATACTATTTTGTATACTATACTAACCTAACCTAACCTAACCTAACCGAACAAATCTCTATCTAGTTGCTCCAACAAAACAGTTTGCTGAGTGACCTTGGAAAAACAACAAAAAATTTTCTTCATATAATGAAACACACGTTGGAATTAACAAAACTTCAGCGTAGAACCAAAACAATTTGCCGATTGCAATTAAAATCACAATAATTGAGTAATCACATGTTATTGGTTGTAATGGTGTGTTTTTAGAGGGCTGCAAACTATACATGATAACTCCTTTCGAGTCGACAATTATAAATGATGTGTATTTTACTGCAGTAATGGTACCGCACTTATTAACCGCGAACAGAGATGTCTGGTTTAAATGGCACTATACTACCTGCACAGAAATGGCGTACCGAGTAACGTAATCAGTATTAAATTACGACCTTGCTCGCGGCTAGGATCCAATCAGCCATCTCTCGTATTGTATTCTGACGTAATTAACGACTACAGCAGCACCGAGAACGGATCTTGTTCGCTGCTTTCTGATTGAAGAATCTACGGGCGCTGCTGTTATGTCGCCGTCCCCACGTACCCGGAAACTGCTGTTTACATTGCCGTGGCTCTCGGATCGGGCTGTTGCAACAACTTCTCCGAAACAAGGCCGCGTTATCTCCGCCCCAACACAATCTCCAGTCGTATCAGATCACGTCCTCGACGAATTGTGCCGCCGCGATCTTCGAGCTCCGATCACAGATCCTGTAAAATAGACTGGGAGCATGAACGATGGTCGTGATTGGCTAAATATAATAAAATTGCGTGTGGGGAGTGCACCCAGGGCAAGGCAACACCCTCCGAGTGACGGTACTTTCCAGCTGGGACCCGTAGGTGACCGTCATACCCGGGCATGGCAGAAATGAGACCCTAGAATGGAGCGGCGCTGGAATGCAAGGGGCGGGGGAAGGGGAAGTACCCCGAGAAAAACCGCCGGCAAGCGGCATCGTCCAGCACGATTCCCACATGCGAAGATCCGGGAGTGAACCCGCCGGGGATCGAACCCGGATCGCCGTGGTGGGAGGCGAGCGCCCTGGACACTACGCCACCGCTGCCCCTATTAGAAACTGGAAATACAGAGGANGACCCGTAGGTGACCGTCATACCCGGGCATGGCAGAAATGAGACCCTAGAATGGAGCGGCGCTGGAATGCAAGGGGCGGGGGAAGGGGAAGTACCCCGAGAAAAACCGCCGGCAAGCGGCATCGTCCAGCACGATTCCCACATGCGAAGATCCGGGAGTGAACCCGCCGGGGATCGAACCCGGATCGCCGTGGTGGGAGGCGAGCGCCCTGGACACTACGCCACCGCTGCCCCTATTAGAAACTGGAAATACAGAGGACGTGTTTCCGTACGCCAGATCAGCGCATACAACATAATTCTTAACGCACAATTGTTTTTATTGTAAACCCAACTTTAGACCTTGCATGACAGTCCGGCGGCAAAGCAGGTGAGTTGGATTGCCACATCCTAGAGCCTTGAGTCTGGAGTTGTCCCTTGCATCACTCTGGCCCGCACCGAGTCACGCGTGCACAATTTACTGCTCATTAGCATGTGAATAGCTCTCCTTAACGCTTTGTGCAGGTCTCTGTGTGCGTGAGAGAGTGCGTCTCTCCGTAGCCGGCGTGGCCGCGGGGCAACGTCTCTGCGATATTATAAAGTTGTCGACACTGCAGCGAGAAACTGGAGACGGCTGGCTCGCCGAGGTGGAGTGCGTAGCTACCAAGCATCTTGCGACCTGGAATACGGTGTAGAGTGCTCATGAAGGCTGCGCACTAGTCACACAACACCTAACTGACTGACTAGCTTTCAAGCATCTTGCGACCTGGAATACGGCGTAGAGTGCTCATGAAGGCTGCGCACTAGTCACACAACACCTAACTGACTGACTAGCTTTCAAGCATCTTGCGACCTGGAATACGGCGTAGAGTGCTCATGAAGGCTGCGCACTAGTCACACAACACCTAACTGACTGACTAGCTTTCAAGCATCTTGCGAACCTGGAATAAGGCGTAGAGTGCTCGCGAAGGGTGCGCACTAGTCACAATATGTGCTACAACACTGAACTGACTTTATGCCAACGGCATTATAAAAACAACGTGGGTACGATTTGAGGTTAAATTCTTACTCTAACCTAATTTTAATGCAATTAGAATTTTTACTCTATTCGCGGTTTCTTAGTCCTTTTTTAATTGTATTGTATATGGCTTATTAACATTCCCCGATGTTATGCCTGAAGGTTTATCAGGGGAGATTTCTTACAAATTAACTTAAGACCAAACTTAGACTAACACCCACGCCTTACGTGGGATTCAAACCCAGAACCTGTTTTAGTATAGTTGAAAATAACAACAGGCTTCCATTTCCCATTTTACACTAATAGTTCATCAGATTCTTAAATGCACAAAATACTGTTCTCGCGCAAAAACAAGTCACTGTGTAAGTACGCATAAATTACTGTAATCAACAACTTAATCAGGGAAATCTACTACATTCCCAAACCCTTTGATGTCATCAGTAACTTCTTCTCTTGAGAAAAATGATTGGTAGAAATTTCAGGGTAACAGTTGTGATAAGGTCAAACGTGGACTTGATGTCGTTAAGTTTTTCTTTGGTTATTGCTTTCCAATTTGGACACTGTGGAATCAATTTTCTCGAGAGGAAACCTTCTGATGGTCTCTCTCTTTTCTCGATGTTCACTTCAACATACTAATTCTGTGTACGGCTGGTTTTTATGTACAATGTCATTAGTTCACGTCTGTGCAATTTGATTTCTCGTATTTCAAACCAATTAAATTTATTGCCACCAGTATCAATTTCCTTGTTTATGATACATTTATCTAATTCCTCAGTACCTTTGAAATGCTCGTTCTTCATTTCGTGAACCTCAAATTGCTTCTTCTTCTTCCGGCACTTTTTCATTACAGACACATATTCTTGCATTTTTTGGAGATGCTGCTGATTTTTGAATGCGCATTTGACGACCCCGAAGTCAGAATCATTATTCAAATAGCTATGACCTGACATCGAGTATTTGAATTTCCGCACATTCCAGGGTTTCAAGGTCATCAAACTACGTCCGCAACAGGAGTACGATCTTAATATTCATATTTTGGCCACCGCACGAGTTCGACCACAATATCAACTCTTTTACATCTGGTCCTGCATTATCCATTGCATGTTCTATCGAGCATGATCCTACTGTGCACCTCTTCCAGCAGTAACTTCATACCAAATGTAAAAAAAAATACTTCTATCTTTCTTTCTAGAGTAGACTCCTGTGTTGAGCATCCAAAGTTGTCTCTTGTAGTAAATTACGTTTGAGGGAATTCTCGGTAATGGCGGTGTTTTTTTTTTGCAAGTCGTAAGATAAAGTCTCGGTGGCGCTATCTTCCTTTGCACGCTCAAAATCAATTTCCGTACGTTCCCTGGCATTTACTGCGGGGTGAATGTTGAGTTGCTGGTTCAGGCCTTTCTTTTCTTCGGGATCAGTACAGCTCTCGATTTTTGCATTCCATTTGTCGCACAAGTCCAAACATACGCCAGTACATAGACTTAACCCTAATTATGATGTGCTCAGTGTTTATGGGTGGCATGTTAACACATTGGTTACAGTACTGCCATAGAACTGTTTCAGTGGCTTACTCTTTTATTTCTATTGCAAACATTTTGTGTAAAAATAGCTAGCGACGTCATGCACCTTTCTGAAACGTTACCAAGTGAACATTTGTTTCTAACGTTGGCAGCTCCGTAGAACCTAATTCGACAAATAAATGACAAAGGCAAGGTTCTTTCGCTATACCGTTGAGTTGGACAGGGGATCGAATTCGCGTCCTCCCGAAAGCAAGTCCAGTATTTTTGCACACTGCGACACCTCGCTCGGCTTAACGCGTACTTACGTAACACAAGAAATAACATTTCAAAAGTCGCGAATTTCAACTCCGTAATTTTTAACAACTAATTTTTTCGAACGCTTGCGTGACATTTGTACAGTTGACTGCGAACAGGCCAGCCGTAACTGTTCCAGGACGTCGTGATTGGCTGTTGAACGAAGCGTCGGGCTTGTACGTGTCGACAGCGCTTCACCGCGGCTGATCTGGTTAACAACACGTTCGGCACGCCCCCTCCCCACCCCCTCCCACCAATGCTCTTTCCAACTTCCTCTCTCGTACAACGACTGTGATCTGATCTACGATACGTTTTTATTTCCACGCAGTGTCAAGTGCAGACCACCTGCTCTGGAAATTGACACAGGAAATTTAATTATCCCCGACAAACCCTTTTTGGGCCCCCCGTGCATTTTGTGCGCACGCCACCTTTGGTAACCGCATTAGCCTCGCACTTCCGGTATGTTTCACGTATTAGGGCGCAAAACTCTCTTTCCGTTTTTTTTTCTATTTTATCAGATAACGCAGTGATTTTCGAAAATTGCAAAAATGCTAAAATTTCTAGGGGATGGCGTACGGCTAACGGTGAACTTCTGGGTGAAAACAACGGACACCGGAAAATGTTATTACAAGAGCCGTTCAGTTGACAAAAAAAAAAGGCGGAATGAAAAACAAGAATGATATGGCATGACAGTAAGCGATAAACTGCGTGAAAAGGAGTGGTGGTGAAACACGTGAGAAAAACACACTCTATTTCGATAATCGCTATTGTGTAGAACGCATGTTGAAAACGTTGTGACATCTAGGCCTCCCGCGCTTGTTCGCTAACAACCACGTTTTATTTCGACTGTCATTCGCGAAGCATGTTCGCAACGTGTTCATTTCAGGGCGTCGATTAGGAAAATAAAAATACATTTTCCTTCCGTATTTTTATACGGTGGAAATTTGCGATTCTTTCTAGCCATGTCCTGGCCTCCATAACGTAGCTGGCTCGGACGAAATCTTCATAATCCACCGTCTTCACTCGACATTCAGGCACGAAAGTGAGGGCAAAAAAAAAAACCATCACAAATATTTTTTTTTCTTCTGCACAAGCCACCAAATCGCCTGGAATAAACTCTCTGCGAGAGCTGTTTACGCGGATGTGAACTTGAGGCGTTTACAATTTCTTACTAGGGAAGCATCTTGAGACGGAATTCGTCTGTGCCGCTTAACGTACGACGTGAGTTAGGAGTATTTTCGAGCGGCGGTGTTTTGTCACGAAAAACGCTACTCCTTTGCTGGACGTGCGTTGAACAGGAAGATCTTGCCTGTTTGTGTGTGAGAGAGAGGGGCCAAAAATCTGAGGAACAGCGAAGATGCAAAGGATTGCTTTAAGGCGCCCGTTTACCTGGAACTTCTTCCCACGTTTAGGCTGAGAAGAAGGGCGACACTGCCACGCGCATCAAGTACGCCATCGCCGCTAAGCGCAAGGCTCTGAACTGGCGTGCAGTGTTCTCGTCGTGCTGCGTGTACCTATGGGACTTTCAGCGGTGACCGTATTATTTTATTAGTGGGAAGTCTTTAGGAAGGTTCAGTGCAGGCGCCTATAGTAGTTTTGTATGTATCTGATGCGTGCATTTTGAGCTACAGCGCCTTGGAAAGGTCGTTTTTTTTAGCAGTTTTTGAGTACTCTAAATTGATGTTTCTAACGTACGTGATATTTTGAAAGTACTTAACAGCTCTCGTCTGAAGTGTGTGTTCTTTTCGTAGATGAGCACGTTGGACGCACGCTTAATAGTTTCGTTGAAAAACGTGTATTTGGAACACTCTGCAACGCAGTGCAAGCGCCAGGTAGACGGGCGCCTTAAACAGATGACAGTAGTGATGAAAAACGACACAGCTAGACGCATCGTGCCGGTATAGTCTAGACGTTCAACTGCCAACCTCCAGGCAGTGGTATGGACATCAACCTTCGGTGAATGGGACGTTTTTGTTTATGAGTTGAGTAACAGTGCGAGCCATCCTCCCGTAGGCCTTACAAGTATAATGGAATCATTAATTAACGATAACAACCACATTAAGCATAATTTAGAATCGGAAAAGAGAAGCAACTACTATAAAATATACCCACTTAAAAAAAAAATCGTTGGATTAACAAAACGCGCGTTCAAAAAGTGCCAAACGAACGTGTAGTTATGTTACGAAATATACTGTTGACCGAGGAAAATCTCGTAGGCTAAGCAAAATTTGTACTCGACAGACACAAAGCACCAACGAATATTACATTACTGTGAGTTTTTAAAAAGCATGTCTATACGGAACAGTAGAGTTCCCCCCCCCCCCGGNAGTCTTTTGTGCATAATTACTGATCGTGCAGGAAATAAAATTACCTGAAAAAAAAAACGGACATTATTTTGTCCCTGGAGATGAAACCAGCTGTATTATTAAATCAGACGGGGGCCTTTTCATGCTCGGAATACCAATGCTAATTACGATGATCCTTCACAGAGGAAAGAACACGTCTGTCCGGAATTAACAGCCAACGGGACGTGCGCGAAATGCAGACACATCTCGCATCATCCAATAACATTCACGGAAAAAAAAGAGGACGAGCAGAAAAAAAAAACAAGAAGGGTTCTGATTAATGTACATTTAGATTCATTTTGTTGCGAAGAGAAAATACCGTCCCGGAATGCTTCCCAGCCAACAATACAACTTGATGCAGCAGTTGTAGACTAATACATAATGCACACAAGACCGAGTAGATATGTATGTACGTACAAAGAGAAATAATTGAAATTCTCCCCCCCCCCTTCCCCTCTTCTCGACGAACAGAATCACATTATACCATGTAAGCCCATCTATCCACAACCTCTCTTGCTCCCTTCTGTTCCCCCTCCCCGCTCTTCCCATCTTCCTTTCCATCTAGTGAAGTCGCTGAAAAAAGCTTTTCAAGGCACGAGGAGATGAAAAGGGGGTAGAGAACGGGGGAAGCAGAAATGTTTGGCAAAGGGGTTTGGGCGGAGAGAAAGGGACATGGTTGAAGAGAGAGAGAGAGAGAGAGACGAAACACGAGAGCGAAAATACCACCGGAAGATCGGCTATGGAGTATTCAAATATTCGGTCGTACAACCAGGGGAAAAAGGTGAGACAAAAATTAAAAGTTTTCAAACTAACCGGGTTTTGAAGAAATAAGTGGCAATAACCTTTTTTTTTTTTACCTCCACAGAAATTTATTTTTCTTTTTCCTTTCGGTACACGCTCATATTATGTGAATTTCTATTTATGCGTGTGATGCTTCGCGAACATTGCTTGTTAGCAGAAATTCAAAGAAATAAATCCCACGAATGGAAATTAAATTGGCCAGTCTGAAGCGAAGAGTAAACAAGAACATGCCTTAACTGCCGAAGCAAAACATTTCAACAAAAATACTACTACGGCATTATAATTTTAAATAAACATTTCCCACTGCAACGGTTTTTGATGAAATGCTTTTCCACGCAAAATAAAGTTTGACTGTGTTTTCATTCGTCATTTATTTAGACAGCCTCCCAAGATGTCGTCGTATAATAAAAAATAAAAAAAAGTAATATTTTTTTATGATAGAAGTGAGAGTCGATATTTTGTTGTCCATCCATACATTTGGTGACTGAAACATAGATGTGGTCCTTTAAAAGCGTCGAATTCAGCGAAAATCGTTGTAAGTAGCCCTCTGTTAAAGACATTTATTCTTATGTAAAACAGTGTTTTAAACTGTAGCTACAAAGCTGTATCTTTTCGGAACAGATTGGTGTATTGAAACCCTGCAGTCGCCGCTTACAATCTTGAGGAAACAGAGCACCCACGAAGCTCGCTTATGATGTTTCACGTCAGCGAGGCGGATATTGTACAAGCTGTTCACAACCGAATGGCATTTCAGTTTGGGTGGGAGAGACGAACTGTGTAACTCAGCTTCGATTAATTTTTATTAGGTACGCAAAAAAAATAATTACACGCGAGCATTGCAACGTAGCTGACGAAGGTCAAATGAACTATCGGTGACGGGTTGCTTCTTTGTACAAAGAGGAATAATTCTGTGCGAGAAGTTTCAGTAACATGCGTGGAATCCTAATGCTGAAGTTAATTCTGTTCAGGATTTACGAAGCTGTTTCGTAGAGGTGGATAGTCCTCGGCCCCCATCAAGATGGCACGTGCGGATTCAACTCCGTACTCTGCTGTTGACAGGTGAGGTAGAACCACCCTCGGGTGGAGAACATCCACCCACTGCGATTAGAAAGGGCGTGATCTCTTTCTATTGACACCATTCAACTGCTGTCAATTAGAGCTCTGACCAAGCTCAATAAGACTTGGAGAAATATAGACTGGTGAAGAGTGCACACACATCGAAGGACTTATGTTACAGGATAAACAGCCTGTGTGGCCTTGAGAACAGCCAGAATGTAAGGGAAGACCTGATCTACACTATGAAAATCGCTCAGCAAGTTGTCTCCTGTTATACTTTATTGATCAGGCACGGGAGGAGACGATCTGGTCACAAACCCGCTGCTTTAAAAAGCAGATAACATGTCATTCAGGATAGAGCTCTGACCAAGCTAAAACATATACTCGTTTGTGGACGAATGTCTGAGAGAGTGCACACATCTACAGCCTGGAGTGGCCAAAATACAGCCTGAATGTTTATGCAAATCCTGAGCTGCACTCTCTACTATGCTGCTCAGAAGGATGTCTCCTGTTTATACCCAATGGACTCAGGTGCAGGAGGAGCAGCCGTGGTCAAAACCCGCGACACTCAGCGAGTGCCGATAACACGTCATTCAGGATGTGTGACCTTGCGACGTCTGATGTGGTTTACTAGGGATTTCCCCGCGAAGCCCTCGCATTGACGCGTGGAAGCTTGTCGCGAAGAGAAATCACTCTCACCAATTTCGGCATGAATTATAATTTCAACGACGCGTAGAAATCGTGATGGCCTTGTCGGCCGATCGAGAACTCCTACGTCCCCTACACAACGAGGGCCAAGTGCGAACACTAGAGCAGATGCGCGGGAATGATTAAAAACGACAGTTGCAGAGGACGCGACAGCGATGCCCCCCTGAGTCCTGACGGCGCAAACTGCGATCTGGAGCAGCACAGCAAGTCCTAGGGAAAAAAGAAAAAAGGCGTGGCCATCCGCCGTTCGGGAATATTTTCCTGCTGGTTTAAAGGCAAACGAGCTGGGACAAAGGTAAATCAGGTCACGAGCCTCCTGAAATTTGCAGCAGGCAGTGGACATCGAGGAACACATTTAAATAAAATAATCAATTTGCATTGAAATAAAATCANGAGGACGCGACAGCGATGCCCCCCTGAGTCCTGACGGCGCAAACTGCGATCTGGAGCAGCACAGCAAGTCCTAGGGGAAAAAAAAAAGGCGTGGCCATCCGCCGTTTGGGAATACTTTCCTGCAGGTTTAAAGGCAAACGAGCTGGGACAAAGGTAAACGAGCTGGGACAAAGGTAAACGAGCTGGGACAAAGGTAAACGAGCTGGGACAAAGGTAAACGAGCTGGGACAAAGGTAAACGAGCTGGGACAAAGGTAAACGAGCTGGGACAAAGGTAAACGAGCTGGGACAAAGGTAAACGAGCTGGGACAAAGGTAAACGAGCTGGGACAAAGGTAAACGAGCTGGGACAAAGGTAAACGAGCTGGGACAAAGGTAAACGAGCTGGGACAAAGGTAAACGAGCTGGGACAAAGGTAAACGAGCTGGGACAAAGGTAAACGAGCTGGGACAAAGGTAAACGAGCTGGGACAAAGGTAAACGAGCTGGGACAAAGGTAAACGAGCTGGGACAAAGGTAAACGAGCTGGGACAAAGGTAAACGAGCTGGGACAAAGGTAAACGAGCTGGGACAAAGGTAAACGAGCTGGGACAAAGGTAAACGAGCTGGGACAAAGGTAAACGAGCTGGGATAAAGGTAAACGAGCTGGGACAAAGGTAAATCAGGTCACGAGCCTCGTGAAATTTGCAGCAGGCAGTGGACATCGAGGAACACATTTAAATAAAATAATCAATTTGCATTGAAATAAAATCAGGATGCACTCAGTTCCCCCCCCCCTCCTTTCAATAAATCGGAAAACCATTAGGTAGATACATTTTCCGTTGTTTCGGTGCTTGTTTGTACGTCCATGACTTAGTTACTCATGAAAACTAACGAATGCCATTAGCAAGGTGCGTCAGTGAGAAAACTGATTTTTGCCAAAGTGTCGGTATATCGAACGAGAGTTCCCGAGGGTTAACCATCACCCCCCTCCCCCTCAACGCCGGATTAATAAACGAGGCGGGAAGGAAAAGCAACGGTGGGGAAAACGGGAAGACCCGGAGAAAACCCATAGTTGACCTGGCTTCCGGAAAGCTGAACATCCGAGCATTGAACCCAGGTTACAGCGGTGGCAAGCCACAAGAATTGTTTATTCGAAGTCTACACTACTTGCTTATTAAAATAAAGTTTTAATTTTGTACTAAACGTGTTGTAAAATGTTATGTGATTTACTTGTAGTGCTGCAAAAATAATCTTGGAAACTAGTCTCCAAATTAATTTATTTGTATTGTTTACAGTGTAAGCTCGAGCCGCACCAACACATACAAGGCCCACGAGCGCATGGTGCATGATGCGGAGATTGTGCATGTTACTCCGCCACACCCGGGATCATCACAGCCACCAGACTGGCTTCGCTGGCCGACAGCATGTCGGAATGCCGTCCGGCAGTCAGCGCCTGGTAGCTACCGTCAGCGCCTGGTGGCTAATGTCAGCGCCTGGTGGCTACAATCAGCGCCTGGTAGCAACTAGCAGCGCCTGGTAGCTACTATCACAGCCTGGTAGCTACTATCAGCGCCTGGTAGCTACTATCAGCGCCTGGTAGCTACCATCAGCGCCTGGTAGCTACTATAAGCGCCTGGTAGCTACCGTCAGCGCCTGGTAGCTACCGTCAGCACCTGGTGGCTACTATCAGTGCCTGGTGGCTAATGTCAACGCCTGGTGGCTAATGGCAGCGCCTCGTGGCTAATGTCAGCGCCTGGTAGCTACTATCAGAGCCTGGTAGCAACTAGCAGCGCCTGGTAGCAACTAGCAGCGCCTGGTAGCTACTATCAGAGCCTGGTAGCTACTATCAGCGCCTGGTAGCTACTATCAGCGCCTGGTAGCTACTATCAGCGCCTGGTAGCTACTATCAGCGCCTGGTAGCTACTATCAGCGCCTGGTAGCTACTATCAGCGCCTGGTAGCTACTATCAGCGCCTGGTAGCTACTATCAGCGCCTGGTAGCTACTATCAGCGCCTGGTAGCTACTATCAGCGCCTGGTAGCTACTATCAGCGCCTGGTAGCTAC
>NQII01002963.1:34549-49252 GCA_002778355.1 Clitarchus hookeri
TTCCCCTGATACCTCCGCGTCTTGACGTTGGCTAGATTGGGACTAAGAAAATAAGACGGAGGAAGCAATATTGAATTAAGCAGTGGGAGAGAGACAGATCGAGAATAAAAGCTTCTCCTCGGGATATTATGACAGCGATATGATGTAACAGTTTCAATGTTCATTCCAAGAGAATGCATTTCTCATCTCCCGAGTTCACGTGCCCCATTTTTTAATTATTAGCTGTCGAGTACAAAAAAAACGTTCTATTCAGTATGCAATATACTAATTGGAGTATTTATTTTATACGTAATTTGTCGTCATGAACGTGTTTTCGATCGCTTACCAACACAATGTGTCGTAGAAATATGATGTAAGAATAAGGAGAGGTGACATGGCTGACTACTATAATGTGTTAAGTTTTCTACATTTTGAATCCATGGCTTCTCTGGCCAACAAACTCTTTTCCGCTGCTCCCCTACGGAATATGTAATAAAAACTCGCATGTTTTGGCATTTGGCTTAAAACTTTTTTTTTGTAAGGGGATGATTGTTGATGAAAATGGAATTTACTGCTAGCGTTTTACTTTGCCAGTGGCCTTCTCACAATCCACCCACGAGTATACAGGATGTTTCATAACATGTGGGACCGACTTCATCGGCGGATAGGAGAAACTAAAACAGAAAAAAAAAAATAAAATTCCATATTAACATGTTGCCTATTTGACCTTGTTTCCGAGTTAAACCCACGTACTCGACATCTCTGAACCTGTTTACTAGATGATCTATGGGTAGGGGCAGTGATATTTCGCGAAAAGATTTCGAGACAAGATACAGTCCAAAGCACTGTAGGGTCGTCCAGCTTCTTTGATTGGCTAGAAAATGTTCTGGCCCGTTTTAGCCGTTTGCGCACGAATCACGTAGGTTCAGTGTCGGAGTTTCTTAGTCCGGAGTGGCTTGGTCAAAGACGGACACGTCACCAGCAGCCAATGGAGGTGTAACAACAGCTTAGGTGTGTATATAGTATTGAAGTCTACTATGTGCTCCGATTTTTACGCGAAAAGTCACTGGCCCTATCTATGGGTTATTCATGTTTGTTCTCATGGCAATAGCAAGTGATATTGTGCTGTACTATCGGTTGGAAATGATAACGAATTATTCAAACCAAGGAATTTCAGACATCCGTTTGATGCGTGGGCACGCCGAATACAACGCAGAAGAAGCAAGGTGTACCATGACGTATCGCATGTGGTTGACGCATGAAGGTGCACCGTCACTTTGCAGCAGAACATCGTCGTGCATGTTGAAAAGAAAATCACGTACTATCTTGACCAGCAGTGAAANGCACCGTCACTTTGCAGCAGAACATCGTCGTGCATGTTGAAAAGAAAATCACGTACTATCTTGACCAGCAGTGAAATTTTTTTCAGCTTTGCTTTACGAGCTCCGTTGCGTGTCGTTCCGTAAGAAGCAACGCGGTGAAATTAATCAAAACGCCAAGTCAAGATCAAAACGTAAAGTCACGTCAGAACGGTTACCATCGTGAGGAGGCATTTCTTACAAGAACCAGTCCTCGGTTCCCCCGGTGCTAGTTCCTGGTGCGTCAGAGCGACGCGGTGCACTCGTTGAAAAGCACTTGAATAAAATGAAATTAAAGGTAGTTCAAGGTAAAGTGAGCGCTTTGAAAATCAACCCTTTGAAAAACATCACTACCCCATACCCGCGTTTAACGGGTAGACTGGTCGGCATGCGCCCAGCTGTAAAATTGGCGGCGACGGAAAGAAAAGTAGTTCCACGTTCTTAGCCTTGAATTGAAAGTGTCGTGTTCTTGTCCGGCGCATGAATAAAGTGATCAGGCCCATGGCGATGTTAACTGTGCTACATGCGGTGGAGGAATACACAACGTGCACGCAAGTAGATCTTAAACAGGGCTTTCAAAAGTGCTCAATTGACTGTGAACAGCTTATTGCCAATTTTATTAACTACACAGTCACTTGGCTAGGATCTCGATGGTTCCGACTGACTAGGCCGTCCAATCGTGCTCAGAGGTTCAGGAAAAGGAACTTCTCATTCAAAAACAGTTCCACGTGCATAAACGATGTCCACCAAGGAATTACATTTTAAAATATTCCATCCTAAAGTTTCATATTTCTATTTTCGTTTCTAATGTGCGTTTTCTTTTAAAGCGAAAAGGTGCTGAAACGAGCGTTTCCACGATCATTTTTAAATACGAAAACACTTTTTCAGGGCATTCAAAGTTGTTGAAGAACGCAGAACACACCTTTGTCTTTATTATTGGACATTTAAGTATAGGGTCTCCACTGAGAATCTCAAGACGTGAATAGCCGATGTAAATACCGCACGCTAGTTCCTGGTATTGCGCGTAGAGGCGATAATGCATGTGATTAGCGTACCTGGAGAACCCGTAGCCATCCCGCGATTTTAGGGCACGCAAAATACTTCCAGGGCGGCGTTCCGAAACGTTACTCTGCGAGTAAAATTTTCTCTTTGGCTGTCCCCCAAAACACTTTGAGTAAATATTTTGCTCGCTATTGGCAGTGCCCCAAAACNGTAAAATTTTCTCTTTGGCTGTCCCCCAAAACACTTTGAGTAAATATTTTGCTCGCTATTGGCAGTGCCCCAAAATTGCAGAGCATTTACTCTGAGCATCTTGCCAAAGTACTTTACACTCACTATTTCAGCGAGTAACGAAGGGTAAACAGAAAACGCCGGGAAGTTTAGTAGAAATGTGAACATTATGGCTACAGACACACATTGGAAAATTACAAATGCCAAGTGATAAAATTAGTTTTTTTATTTAAAAGTTAANACATTATGGCTACAGACACACATTGGAAAATTACAAATGCCAAGTGATAAAATTAGTTTTTTTATTTAAAAGTTAATTTGTATAAAGGATGCGATTTTTAGACGTAAAATTAAAAATTAAACTTTTGGTAAGTAAAGCTGTTTATGAATGTATCATTTTTTTTTGTAAACGAAAGAACATGGGGAAAATGATAAATATATTTTGGGATTTACATTGGCTGCTTAAGCAATTTGTAAACACAGCATGCTGTTTACATTGCGCTCGTTCCGAAACCACGTTCACTATTTATTTCCACAGCTCTTACTCTCTGTTACTTTACTCTACTCTCGGAGTAACTTTTTGGAACGCTGCCCGTAACTCCAAGAATAGAGAAGTGGCGGAGACAGTTGATACCGAAAACAACGAGCAGGCCTACTTTCCTGGAATGGCGACGGCGAACCACGAGGGAAAACTGCTATCCGGTGCAGTTGATCGGATCGATCACGTGAGCTCACGTGTGCAACCTTTCAGAAAAAAATTCATTTCCCGCCGTAACATGGTTATGGCACACGCTTCCCGGGAAAGTTGGCAGGCCTGCAGGAAAGCAGTTACATGCCTTGACATCTACCCTAACGTCATTTCTTCTTAAGTCGTCTGTCCTAAAATTGGTTTTCGCAAGATAACTTCTTCTGTTTATCCTGAAGTCATTTGTCCAAAAGTTGTTTGTATTACTTTTTAGGATAAACGATTTCAAGAAAACCGACGTACTTATATCTGANAGTCATTTGTCCAAAAGTTGTTTGTATTACTTTTTAGGATAAACGATTTCAAGAAAACCGACGTACTTATATCTGTCCACTTTTCTGTTCAGGACAAATTAATTTATAACAAACGACGTGTACCCAAGAGTTCACCTGTTAGTTACCTTAATTGCGTTCATAACAATTTCAATAGTTCAACGCATGAATACTGTCGTCATGTCGACGACGATGTTAATTTTACGTACGGCAGAAGGATACGAAACAGATANGTTCAACGCATGAATACTGTCGTCATGTCGACGACGATGTTAATTTTACGTACGGCAGAAGGATACGAAACAGATAAGAAAAGTAGATGTTTAGTAGGGCTGTCAAAAGCGCTGAGATAATCCGCGAGCAGCCTGATTGGCTACTGGCAAGCGCCGCGTGACACACTTTCAAAGCACTCTGACGCCGAAAAGCTAGAGTTTCCGGTGGTTGTACTTCCCTACGCAATCCAATTTAAAGTTACGCAACTGGATTTAGAAACATCCTGTACACCGCCGGCAAACATCGCGACACCTAAATCACAGGATCCAGAGAGCCTGGGGTGTCCATGCCGCTCGGGAATTCTAAATCGGCAACGTTGATGTCCACAGTGTTTCAAAATACTTCCATATTTCGGTAACGGGTTGCAGAAGTACTGATCTGCCACAGCCTAACTCCCCCCCCCCCCCCNGTTGATGTCCACAGTGTTTCAAAATACTTCAATATTTCGGTAACGGGTTGCAGAAGTATTGATCTGCCACAGCCTAACTTCCCCCCCCCCCTAACCCCTTCCTTCGCCAAGACCAGATCCTAATTTACACCCTGAATTCCTTCCGCGGTAGGTCAATTGCATTTGCATTTGTTTACGACAAAATTAACGCCTTATAGTCTTTCATTCACCGTCAGATTATTTTTTTTTTGGGACAGTGGGGTTAACTGGGTCACGATACAGGTATTTTTCGTTTGCATGTGTGGCAAGCCTCTGCAAAAAAAAATTTTNACAGTGGGGTTAACTGGGTCACGATACAGGTATTTTTCGTTTGCATGTGTGGCAAGCCTCTGCAAAAAAAAATTTTGCAAACCATTTTCCGGATTAAAACCCAAATATGATAAATTTCCATTCCGCAAACACTATATTTTAATTCCTTAATGTAGACGTACAAGTCTGATTTGATACGAACAAATGACAGTCTGGATAGCGTGGAAGATACGCCCAAATAACGCAACAAAACAGCAGCAGAAAAGAGATGCGTTGAAACACACNCAGTCTGGATAGCGTGGAAGATACGCCCAAATAACGCAACAAAACAGCAGCAGAAAAGAGATGCGTTGAAACACACGGAAGAGGGGAAGAGAAAAGAAGAGTAAGACAGCTCAAGAGAACCTACAACGGAAAGACAGCGCGTTGACAACGGCCTTTCAACTGTTTCACAACGGTGGCTTCAGAACGCACACATTGTTTTCCCCGCTGTGTCTGGAACGAAAAAAAAAATCATCTATAAATAAACATAATGATCAGTGACACGAACAAACCGCACGGTGCAATTTCACTGTGCTGCCGATGAGATAATATATGCACACTCTCCGATGTGATTGAACACGCACCGAGGTAGATTTAAGTGACATGTGGGCTCCCGGGGGTATGAGGGGAGGGGAAGTAGTAAAACATTTCCGTCCTTGTTTACGACCTCATTGTAGCCTGTGATTGCTTTCCTTTCGAAAGTGTTGGGGGGGGGGGGACAAGCAACAACAAAACGGCCGTTGTAATAATTTATGTTAACGTGGCCGGCTGTTCAGTCAGCAAGTTTTCCCACCGCTGCCGCCAGACCAGGNACACAACTTTGAAGGTCTATAAAATCATAACCAAACAACCTACAACGTTGAGGTCTACTACACACTCGGCCCTTGCAGTTTCACAAACAAGTAATTTTACAAGAGAAATTTTTGTACTGTTGCAAACCTTTGTAAAATCACAAAAAAAATTCTCAGTAAAAATTACAAATTTTTTTACAGCGTAAGATACCGAAACGTTAAATTAGCGAAGGACCAAGCCAATATCGCCCAATAAAGCGAGGTTTTTTTTCTGCAAACGAACGCATCGCGTACTACAATCAATTCACGGTTACTTCCAACTTTTCTAAAGCCCTGCTGAAGTTCTACTTCCAGGATATTCCTCCGCCTCGTTAAAAACAAAGCTCGACCGAGTCTAAAAATGCACAGGAAAAAGACAACGCGCCGCATTCGTGCGCACTCAGTGTAATAGTATTTTGCGTGAGAACTATTTCTTACTACGCATTACCAACACGCATGCTTTCTCACTGTACGGGGCAGCGGTGAGGCAGTGTCCAGGGCGCTCGCCTCCCACCACGGCGATCCGGGCTNACGTTGAGGTCTACTACACACTCGGCCCTTGCAGTTTCACAAACAAGTAATTTTACAAGAGAAATTTTTGTACTGTTGCAAACCTTTGTAAAATCACAAAAAAATTTCTCAGCAAAAATTACAAATTTTTTTACAGCGTAAGATACCGAAACGTTAAATTAGCGAAGGACCAAGCCAATATCGCCCAATAAAGCGAGGTTTTTTTCTGCAAACGAACGCATCGCGTACTACAATCAATTCACGGTTACTTCCAACTTTTCTAAAGCCCTGCTGAAGTTCTACTTCCAGGATATTCCTCCGCCTCGTTAAAAACAAAGCTCGACCGAGTCTAAAAATGCACACGAAAAAGACAACGCACCGCATTCGTGCGCACATATCAGTGTAATAGTATTTTGCGTAAGAACTATTTCTTACTATGCATTACCAACACGCATGCTTTCTCACTGTACGGGGCAGCGGTGGCGTAGCGGTTAGGGCGCTCGCCTCCCACCACGGCGATCCGGGTTCGATCCCCGGCGGGTTCACTCCCGGACCTTCGCATGTGAGAATCGTGCTGGACAATACCAGTCTCTCGGGACACTCCCGTTTCCCCCGTCCTCGCATTCCAGCGCCGCTCCATTCTAGGGTTTCATTTCTGGCATGCCTGGGGATGACGGTCACCTACGGGTCCCAGCTGGAAAGACCGTCACTCGGAGGGTGTTGCCTTGCCCTGGGTGCACTCCCCACACGCCATTATTTATTCTCACTGCATTTTATTATTTTTAAATTACGAATAAAATATTATAATTTACAGATGACATATTTAAAATTTCAATTTAACTTAAAATAAGGTACTTTTATGTCAGCATACGTATAAAACTCTTGCGATACGACATGTTTAGGAAGTAACCACACATGTCATACATGGGGTGGTTTTTCATAGGTTAGAATTCAAAAACTGTGAAGAAACCGCAAACATACTATACATTGCGCTGCTCCCAACCTGACCCTCAACGTCCTCTCTCGACAGAAATGATCTCATCCGCAGTAAACATACAGTAATTCACGACGGCAATGAAGGCCGAATCAGTCAGCGGCCATTTTTTTTTTTAAGTAGTTCGTCATCGTTGCTCTTTGCATGAAGCATTCATGGTCTTCCTCGTCTGTTATGTAGGTTTACGACTTGTCGAGGTCCATCTCGCGGAAGTGATCACGACCGAGGCTAAGTTAGGCCTACCGGGAAGTCGAAAATTTCAATCGAAACTTGCAAGCATTTTTTTTTTTACTGTTTGTCTATCAGAAAATACTACGAACTTGTCCCAGAATAATTATTTAACTTCGTTCCCACCATAACATTTAAAACCGATGACTCATGCCTTTAATTAGATTACAAATTTATATGTTTTACTCAGCGAATGATCTGTTATTAAAGGGAAAAAAATATAGCCACAGACGAAACAAAACTGACTTTTTTTGCATCTAAGTTACGAACGCCTTCATTTTTTCCCCCCCGGTTTTAGTTTTAGTGAGGCATGCTTGCATTGGGATTATGTTGAGCAAAAGATAACTAGTCCAAAGCTGTACGTACATAAATTTATAATATGTGTATATTGGACTTCTTTGTTTTTTTAACACAACAGATAACAAGCAAGAATGTGAATAACATACACTGTTACGCAGCACTATTCAAGTGTAAACAGCTTGTAGATTAGCAGTCAGTTCTGTTAGAAACTGTTACAGTTTATTGTGAAAGAGAGGTTGGGCAATTTAGGAAGATAGGGGCGAGGGAAGGAAGCGCTTGCAACTGTGCGACAACCCAATCGCAAGTTGAAATTATTATTATTATATTATTANAGGGGCGAGGGAAGGAAGCGCTTGCAACTGTGCGACAACCCAATCGCAAGTTGAAATTATTATTATTATATTATTATTAATGCTTTGTCTGGTTCAATAACAGGTAATTCACTGAATGAAACACATAAAGAACACAATTTTTTTTTACAGCAGAGAAGACCGTAATTATAATTTTACATTGCAGAATAACGGATCTGGCGGGTTCCAAACGGTCGGGGTTTGCGAGGTTTCTAGCTCCCTCTCTAGACGTGCAAGATCACTTGTCAAAATATATTAAAATAACCTGCCGTGAAAACAAACACTCCCCGAACCACTTTAAAAAAATCGGCACTCAACTGTTAGAATTTGTTTGCCGTGTCCACTTCGTAACAGTGCAGGGCTCTCGTAATTACTTTCGACAGAGGAACTTTTACATGCATACTTATATGTTAATTTCGAAAGTTGACTTCTATGTCGAAAGAGACTGCACGATAGCGAGCCGCCAACCATAACATTACACGCGTCTGCAGAATTAACGCTACAACTTCAACCCGTACATTCACGTGTATTTCTGACAGCCACTGTGCTTAACAGTTTTTAATGTTCTCCGTAAAGTTACTTGGACGAATGTAATTAATGAGTTGCACTCCGAGCAAGCGAGTTGTGCTCCGGGACGGGTCGTCAAGGAAGCGGGAGAGAGACAAAACGGCCGGAGCAGACAAAGGAACGCGGAGAAAGAGAGCGAGAGGAAAACAAAAGAGAAACGAACTTTGGAATGTCTGCGGCTTAGAAGCGAACAGAACAATACCATCAAGATAACGGACGCCATAATTGCGACTCGCTAACTCAAACAAACATAAAAGCAACTGGAACAATAGTAAATTAACGCGACTTAAAATGTCGCACGCCGTAAACAACTAACGTTGCTCGGTGTTTAAAAAAAAAAAAAATTTAGAATCATACTTTTTGTCTCCTTCGCGAAATATTTCAAGACGTGTTTCGTGATCGTGCGTTTATTTTTAGACGTTATTTATAAACGCTTCACTGCAAACTTTCCCTCGAAAACACTAAAAGTGNTTATTTTTAGACGTTATTTATAAACGCTTCACTGCAAACTTTCCCTCGAAAACACTAAAAGTGTGGCAGTAAGTTGAAGCACGTTGCTAAGTCGTTCGGAACAGCGAACAGGCATCCTAAAGCAGAACGAGATCCCTAATACAAGAATCAACTCTCTCCAGACAGCACACACCGNGAACAGCGAACAGGCATCCTAAAGCAGAACGAGATCCCTAATACAAGAATCAACTCTCTCCAGACAGCACACACCGCTGCGTATTTCTGAAAACAATTTTAACTGTCTGCAAATTCATTAGCATAACGAGTTCCAAGTTATGTCAAAAATGTCTTTGAAATACGATGGCTTCTGAAACAACCGTCATCAACAGTTTTTTTTAAATTCCCTTGCAACACGGCCATGTACTCATGTCGTTGAGACTTAAGGGTCGTAAATTAAGAGTTCTGCCTAGCAAACATGTTGCCACGGGATTTATATGGGAAATAAACGTTAAATCGTTCACGCCCACTGTAGCCAACTGTCTAAGTGTTGCACAGGAAGGTAATACTTGACAGGCACAGTACTCTACGAAGCTCAGTGCCCAGTGATCTTCCCTGGGAGTAANGTTGCACAGGAAGGTAATACTTGACAGGCACAGTACTCTACGAAGCTCAGTGCCCAGTGATCTTCCCTGGGAGTAACTGATTCATAAACCCTGCTACTGCTGTACATTGCGACTGATTCATATATCACCAGTCGCTGAACACAACGTTTATAGACTATTCGAGTGTGATAAATAACCCGGTTCTTAATAACTTAAGTACAGCACACATCAATAATTTCCTTATTTGCTAAACCAGAAACCATAAATTAATGTGGGAATGAAAGGGTTTTAAATAAATCCCTCCTTGAAGCATCAATTTTAAAGATAACATTTAAAAAATATATATTCTACGTTANGAAAGGGTTTTAAATAAATCCCTCCTTGAAGCATCAATTTTAAAGATAACATTTAAAAAATATATATTCTACGTTGCTTCCTCAGAGAACACTGCCATGCTAAGAAAACATTAATTAATTAATATTTTTTGGGGGGAAAATGCTAATTTTAATATTATGTTTTAGAAAAAAAAATTAAGTGCCAGTATTCCTTAACAAATGTCTCGTACAATAATTTTTGTTTGAAACAGCTGTCTTAAAAATAGCTGCATTGAGAAGGAGTTTCTTTAACATTAATTCCCAATTTAAATACTGTCTGTGGCTGTGGTCTTGGTACGCAGCGACCTTAACTGTTGATGCTAAAGTGATTTTTATAAAATGCAATTACTCATACTTTATTATAGGCTCGTTTAACAGTTACGTTCATGTTCGCGAGCATGAAAAATAATCCTTCCCCCTTGATTTGAACCGCACTGCAAATAATTGTACCTTGCGAAAAGTAAAAGACGCAGGTTTTGCATTACACGCGGAAATTGGACTTGAAACATCGTGTCCTCGGGAAATGTAATTCCAGCGCATTCCGAACAACATTTGAAGGTGTTTTGAGTGTACCTCTAAACAGAATCCTTTGCGATCTGTGGATTAACAACAGAAAGGGAGAGGTTTCGAGGAATGCCACAGAAGTGAAGCTGTAAGCGGATGAGTTTGCCTTCCACTTCGGAACAACTCGCTAAGACCATCTCTAGGGCAGAACAATAGATTGGAAACCTCTCCCTCATCCAATACGTCCGCGCCCTTTAGCAAAAGTAGAACTGCGTACTTATAGAGAACATTGTTACTGACAGCGGTTTTGTAAGCATACGAAAGTTTCGATCTGGAAGAACTTACCATGACGAAATATCTTTAGAAGCGAAATTTAAAAGTGTAAATGAACTCAGAACTGTAACACCAACAGCACGATTTGCTTTACACCCTTTGCTTTTCAGGATGTACCAGAACTGAGTAATTTAAAGTCAAGTATCTTATTTCATATCGCGGACACAGAGAAGGTAAGAATACAGAGGTGAACCAACCGCTTAAGGGTGTAAGATACCGAAAAATTTATTACTTCGTAATTGTACCAACCATTGTTCAACTTGTACGCATCGTATGTTATGACATTTTACTCAAATAAAAATAATACACTTTATATTTTTCGAATAATTGATGTCAAATCCGGAAATCTTTTAGCTCTGCTGCAGCCATAATAACAAATACAAACAAAGACGTAAATCTAAAATAAAACAATGCAAACTAATACCGTGGACTACCGCATGGCATATATGTAATCATCAAATAACAGTACATGCATTTAAGAAAACGTTAAAAATTTGTAACAAAAAAAATTTCTTTTTTCCTTTTTTTTTTAAATGCGTGAACTATTATTTGGTGGATTACATATATATAACGCGGCATTAGTTAAAGTTGTAAATGTTTTAATTATTACATCCCAATTAGTATTTGTTATTATAGCTGCGCGAAAACTGAGATATTTTGGATTTGACATCAAATTATTCNGGAGATATTTTGGATTTGACATCAAATTATTCTAAAAAATATTAAGTGTAATTTTTTTTTAATTTCAGGAAAATTAAATTGTATACAACGCATACAAGTTAATCAATGTTTAGTACAAATGTAAAATAATTAATTTTTTGGTATCTGACTCCCGTTACGGCGAACTCCAGGCCGCACACGCCAGCAAAATGGCGGTCACTGGCCGACGACATGTCGGAACGCCGTTCGCCAATAAGCGCTTGGCAACTTTCTCACCAACCGGCGTCTCAGGCAACAAGGAGTCTTTCGGAGCACGCGGTATCCAATCAGACATAAGGCCAGTTCCCAAAGTCTCGCTCAGCCAATCAGCGAACGAGCACGCCCACATCTCACTTCCGTACTCTCATATATTCTGTGTCTTTCCCGTGATTGATCGGCTAAAGGCCAGTCAACCTGATGATTAGGCCAATTACGATTCTTGGTAAATCCCATACCCGGGTCACCACGGTCAAAGCGAAAGCCCCCCCCCCCCTTCCCGTGGTTACTGAGAAGATTTTGCGCGGGGAATGTAACAGGCGTTATACAGGATGATTCTAAAATCATGGAACAAACATTGAGGGGTGGTAGAGCTCACTAAAACAAACAATTATTGTACAGGAATATATGGGCGGNTAAATAAGCAATGTGTTGCATTTAATGTGTTATTTTTGTGTTTGTGCCTCAACGCGTCACTCCCACCCATATATTCCTATACAATAATTGCTTGTTTTAGTGAGCTCTACCACCGCTCAATGTTTGTCCCATGATTTTAGAATCAACCTGTATAGCATCGAACTAACCTACCGTGGGTACACGACCGCTTAGTTTATTTTGTTCAATGCGTGACTGTACACATGTCTGGAGGTAATTGAACCGCGAGAAAATGAGGGGGGAATCGCGAAGGACACACAACGTCCGCAACAAAATTTCTGACCAAGGACGGGGAAAGTGAACTCCATGGATGCGATGACGCCCTGCTGTGAGATTACTCATAGTTTGACTGTTGAAAAATTCCGGCAGCTCGTTGACGTCACATTTATTCTTTCCTGTGACCATATGTCTGTTGGTGCTAGTATGGTTACATGTAGGGGCAGTGATATTTCGCGTAAAAATCGGAGCACACAGTAGACTTCAATACTATATACACACCTCAGCTGTTGTTACACCTCCATTGGCTGCTGGTGCCGTGTCCGTCTTTGACCAAGCCACTCAGGACTAAGTAACTCCGACACTGAACCTCCGTGATTCGTGCGCAAACGGTTAACACGGGCCACGACAGAACGTATTTTTAGCCAATCAAGTAAGGTGGACAACCCTACAGTGCTTTGGACTGTATCATGACTAGAAATCTTTTCGCGAAATATCACTGGCCCTAGTTATAGGTTATTCAGGTAAAGTGAGCACTTCTTAACGCCTTCGGCACAAAGGCCACGAGCATACGAAAGGAATTATATAAATAATTATGACACCAGTTCCTGGAACGCCGTGCATTTTTGTACTTACCAGCTTCGCCCGATATATAGTACTCTCGATGTTCAGTTTTATCGTAGCAGTTATCCGAGATGATAGGACGATGCATCCGCGTCACCCTGACGTCGTGGGTTCGAATCCTCCCGCTGGAGTAGAACCTACGTCTATGACTATTTAAAATGAAGGTTATTTGCAGTTTGCATTACGCCCCTCTCTCTTGCCGCTTTTTTCTTTCTTTTGTGTGATGATCCCCTTCACCAGTCGGTGAACACCAATAAACAGAAATTAGCCCAACGACAGTGTACAAAGAAATGTATTTCGATAGCTTTACAGAAAAAAAGATAACACATGTTACCAATGTTACGAACAGAAATTTCCAAAAGCCAGCTTCGGTAGCGAAATTAACGACGGTTCAAATACCGAGCAAGGCAAGTACGGCGTAATGCTTTCAAATAGAAAAGAAAATTTTATTTTTCGTTAGCGGTGACATTACTATACGTCAACCGTTCAGGCGGTACGCCTGTGCTCAAAATCAATTTAAAAGGCTCAAGGATTTAAGGGAAATTTTTCTAAATGTTCTTAATAGCTAAAAACAGAAAGAAATTTAACAATTTCAATATAGCTGGTAAGAAATTTAAGACTGCGTTAAGTTTACACCTTAAACCACCTTCGATTTATCTTATGGTAAATGGCGGGGGCGAAAATACGTGAATAGTGAATACCCAAGATTCCAAGTTAAAATAAAAACGAATCTTTGCAGCATTATTATTCAGAAATATTTTGAAGAAATGTACATTCATGCAGTTATGTCGAACATCTGAAATGCACTATGACTTTCGGTTATGTTCAAACACGCACGTTAGCTATAAGCAGATTGTGGTAAAAGGTTAGACGAGTGCATAATAAAATTAATCGGATGATTTTAGGTTTTATTTTGGTCCAAGCGTTCTGTATGTATTTCTGCTGAACCTTGACCCGTGAGGGGAGACGCACTTTGCAGTCACTGAAAACTGAAGCAGATAACGGGGCAGGATGGGAAGCGGACCGAAAAAAAATATATATATACAAACGACGATATTTATTGGTCAAATTCATTAATTAAGATTTTTACGACTCGCATTCCCCTAACCCGGCAGTGCAATTACGTTGTTTCAAAAAATATTGCCGGGATAAATGGCTTGTTGGACCTTTAATGGCGGTCGTTATGTAACACCCAGTCTTTAGGAAAGTGAATTGCTAACGTATGCAGCATGCGTAATTTCTGTGCTAGTGCAAATGAAACATCCATTTCACTTGCAGTGCATGTACACTGGAGTAGACCCAATATTTACTTGATCCGTACTTCCGGTTCTGAAGAAGCCCCCGTCCAGAACGAAGCTAACGCTAATATTCGGTGGTTTCAGTAATACTCGACGGTTACAAAAAGTCCGTCCATCATCGTTCTATGATCCCCGGAGGTCTGCCAATCGACGTAGAGGCCGTGGTAATGAGCCTCGTCACGAATGTGCGTGTGTGTAATATCCACAGTTTCTAGTTGTGTTCCCGTGTGTCACATGTCGTGTCGGCGTTACTTCCAGAAACGATATTTGCTGTTCTTTAAGGTTGAATTGCATTTTCAAAATAGCCTTCAGCATGAAAGAAAATTATATTAAAAATGCGATCAAACGTTATTCCAAACTTGTAACTATGGGTAGGGGCAGTGATATTTCGCGAAAAGATTTCGAGACAAGATACAGTCCAAAGCACTGTAGGGTCGTCCAGCTTCTTTGATTGGCTAAAAAATGTTCTGGCCCGTGTTAACAGTTTGCGCACGAATCACGGAGGTTCAGTGTCGGAGTTACTTAGTCCTGAGTGGTTTGGTCAAAGACGGACACGGCACCAGCAGCCAATGGAGGT